>WEZZ01014260.1:231081-275012 GCA_013400585.1 Chloropsis cyanopogon | reverse complement strand
GAGATTCCGTGCTGGGAACCGGGCAGTGGCGCTGGGAACCGCGCGGGTTCCGTGCTGGGTACCGGGGCTGGGAACCGCGGGGATTCCGTATTGAGTACCGGGCAGTGGGGCTGGGGAACCTCGGGGATTCCGTGCTGGGCACGGGGGCTGGGAACTGCGGGGATTCCGTGCTGGCCACCGGGCAGTGGGGCTCGGGAATCGCGGGGATTCCGTGCTGGATAGCAGGGCTGGCAACCGCGGGCGTTCCGTGCTGGGCACTGGGTACCGGGGCTGGGAATCGCGGAGGTTCCGTGCTGGGCACCGGGCACTGGGGCTGGAGAATCACGGGGTTCCGTGCTGGGCACCGGGCAGCGGGGATGGGGAATCACAGGGGTTCCGTGCTGCGCACCCCGTGCCCGAGCATCCTGCCCGCGCGGCGTTTTGGGGTTCAAACGCCGCTAAACCCACGGCGGGTTTGGGGTCTCTGCCCTGCGCTGGAGTGCAGGCATGGTTTTCTGTGGAATAATGGTTCCAGGATGAGCAGGAGGGAATGTGGTGCCTTAAGAGGTGCCTGGGACTGTGAGCCAGGTGTCCTGAAAAAACTTCCTCGTCTGATTATCGCCCCTCCACAGCAGCGTCTGTACTGGGAGAAGTACTGAAGAGTTAGACAGAGCACGATCCTTTTTTTTCCCAATCTGTATTTGAGGTGTCAGGAAGGTTTCTTGTGCTAGAGTGTCCAAGTAAAGATTCCTGGTGGAAAGTATAGGCAAAGGTTTTATATTTCAGTGTGAAGTTAATCCTACATTTACTTTTAGTCTTTATAATTAGTATAACTGACTCAATGACGAGACTTTTTATAAGAACATGTACTGACAGGACAGGGAATAGTGGTTTTAAATTGAAGGAAGATTTAGATTAGCTAGTAGGAAGGAATTGTTCCCTGTGAGGGTGGGGAGGCCCTGGTACAGGCTGTCCAGAGAAGCTGTGGCTGCCCCTGGATCCCTGGAAGTGTCCAAGGCCAGATTGGACAGGGCTTGGAGCAGCCTGGGACAGTGGAGGGTGTCCCTGCCCATGAAAGGGATGTGGAAGAAGATGGACTTTAATGTTCCTTCCAACTTAAGCCATTCTAAGATTCTGTGTTATGAGTGGAAATGTTCTCAGTTGTATGATGTATCTCAGTTTACAGGCATTAGTATCTTTTGTGTGCTTGGTGACCTCATCTGGAACACAATTAGCACTTCAGTGCAGGACAGATGATTAAAAACAGAAAGGAACTCAAAATAGATGGACTAAAGTGGCTAAGAATAGAAAGTTTTATTTANCTAAGCCATTCTAAGATTCTGTGTTATGAGTGGAAATGTTCTCAGTTGTATGATGTATCTCAGTTTACAGGCATTAGTATCTTTTGTGTGCTTGGTGACCTCATCTGGAACACAATTAGCACTTCAGTGCAGGACAGATGATTAAAAACAGAAAGGAACTCAAAATAGATGGACTAAAGTGGCTAAGAATAGAAAGTTTTATTTAAATGGAAATCAAAAGAAACAATCAGATAAATTAATTTTCAGCAATAAAAGAGGGGCAAGAACCATGCTTGCAGCTGCAAGTATTGGCAGGGTGTCAAGTCCCTGAGAACAAAAGGAATAATTTAATATTATACATCCTTGTTAATGTTACTACGAGGAAGAGATCGTTGTCTGCATTGTCACGTGCAGCCTGCAGATTTATTCATTAGTGGGCTGGGTTGCTGGTGACAGAGACCAGGGCTCAAAAAAAGCTCATAGAGGTGTCTCTGACTGCAATGTGAGTCAGCCACTGCCATATAGGTACAGTGTTTTGGGGCAGGAGGGGGAAATCTTCAACAGTTTTAGAAAATAGCCACTTCAATCAGTGATTTTAATCATTAAAATAGGTTGTTACCAATGTTAGTACTGTTAATTGGTATATTGGGAGTGTGGTGTGCTTCGAAGCAAGTATAAATCTGTATGTTTGGACATTTTTGCAGATGTCTAGGAGAATCAGCTGTCCCAGGGCTGCAGTGGCTGGGGCAGGAGACATGTCCCAGCCCTTGAATGCAGCCCCTGCCTGCTCAGACTGGGGGGTTGAGGTAAATCATGGGCTCAGCATCATGTCCTCGGGGACCAGACATGGTCACACAGAGTGGGGTGCACTGCATGAGCACAAGAGCAGGAGTGCTTGTTTTCCTGCCATCCCTGCTGCTTGCAGGGCTGAGGGCTCAGGCTCTTCTCTGAGGGTGCTTTTCCATCGTTGCTGGCCCGTGTGCCATCAGGTAACATCTGCAAAGCAAACTCTGTGTTATGTCAGGGTCACTGGCTGTGCGTTTCTCCAGCAGGAGCCCAAAGCTTTCAAGTAGGATGAATCAGATAGACAAAAATAAGCTAATTTTAACAGCTGTTTGCTCCAAGCCATTGCCTCCATCAAGGCAGCATTGTGAAAAATAAATCTCATACGGAGTGTAAACTGTAAAACAGTGTAAGTGTTTTCAGTGTCTCCTAGGAGGTTCTGTTTGCTCAGTGCCACTCAAGCTGACGTGGGGATGTTCTGCTCAGCAGAGCTGCAGGGCATGGCCTTAGCTTGCTGTCAGATGCTTTTCCTTGGTCTGTAGCTGTGCTCAGGCAGAACCTCATCTTGCAGAGAGGAATTCTGTGATTTACTTTGAGGCTTTTTGTCCAGGAAACCTCCCTTCAAAGCGAAATCCTGTGGCACACAAGCTGCAGACATCAGGTGATGTCCAGCCAAGCTGTTGCTGCGTCATCGCCTTCAGCAGAGGAGTGGGAGCATCTTCCTCAGCATGCATCTGCCTCCTCTGCATCCAAGTGGCATTAAGTAGCACAGCTTCTGGAAACCCTGAAGGCAGGTGGAGCTGGAGAATTTCCCATCTGTGTGCGACCAACAAGAATAATCTGGTGTTTTCTCTTTGGTCAGTGAATGTTTCCGACATGGTCTTCCATCTTCTGTGGAAGAGAAGCTCCAGCTGGGTGTATCAGAGGCTGTTATGAAACTGCAGGTGTGTGGTCTGTGCTGGTTTTACAACGAGTCTCAAGGTGCACTTGCTGTTTTAAGGCTGGATGGTTTGCTGGCTGATTGCTGAAGCCTCTGGCCATGGGTTGTCTGTGGAAGCTGGAGGTATTTACAATAGGTGAGGGAGAGTTAAATGGAAATGTACAGGGGGATATCACCTGAGGAACAGAGCTGTGTCTTACTTGGAAGAGCAGGAAAGCTGCCTGATTATAAGATATTTCTGAGCCTGGGTTTCTGTCTTAAAAATTCTCTAGTGCCTTGTTAGGGTAGTGCAGGACTTGGAAAACTCTGCTGTTTGGATTGCCTGTGCTGGACACATCAATGAACTCGTGCTGCAGATGGGAAGAGGAGCAGCCTGTGCACAGGAGCTTGGGATTTCCTGCTGCTGTGCTCTGTGTCTGACAAGTGTGACACACACAGGGTTGTGATGAGCACAGCATGAGCATTTCAGCACAGTTCCCCCCTCTGCCCTGGGGCTGACTGCCTGGGAGACACTGTCAGAAAAGCCCTGGTTTGGCAGGAGCCTGAATCATCTCTGAACCTTTCTACAGACAGACCAAGTAAAGAGGGCTCCTCCACGCTTTTGGCAGACTCTTTCCTTTGAAATAGGAAGGAATCAATGGATTTTGTAGCAGTGAGGACTTGAATTGTCTGTTCTTTCCTTCTGTGGTATCATAGCTGCAGCATCACCCTACCAGAGCTAAAACCCAGGGCAAACTCATGGTGTTGAAGCTACCCAGACATAGCCTAGGCATTTCTGGGCTTCCTTGTCTGGGGTGAGTTCAGGCTGCCCAAGCTCTTCTGAGATCTTCTCCAGCCTTTGCATTTGGCTTTTTTACCCAAATAGTTCCATTTACCATAGGAACTCAATGCTGGGTGATGTACTTTCTGTAATTTCTCAGCTGAAATTGTTAGATAAAGAAGATACTGAAGTGAGGCAATCTGGCACATCTCCTCCGTGTTTAGAGTGCTGAGAATGTGTAGAAATCAAAAAAATAATCTGCATTTTTTAGTTGAAGCAATAAGCAAAAATGTTGCCCCGCTTTATTCACTTTAGTGTGGCACAGTAAGTTGGCCCACTCTGCTCATTTATTTATGTTGTGTCTGATGTAATAAACATGTAGTTGATTATCTAAGCTTTGATCAAATTATTCTTGTTTTATTCATGTTGCTTGGCAATGTCTCATTTACTGGTGAGTTACTTCAAAGCCTGTAGAGACTCTGAAATCCAGGAGATTAATGTGCACATCCAACCCAACAAAGTTTGTTGCTCCTGTGCAAATCCTGTGCATTCACCTGGCTCCCTGGGTCTGTTCCTCTTCTGTCACCCTTTTGTGTCTCAGACATAATTAGGAGTCACCTACAACATAAACAGCTCATTTTGCCATGACTGCCATTGTACTTATGGGAAATAGGAGCTGGAATATTCAGCTCTTAAGAGTATAATTGGATCTGCTCATGATCAGTGTACAGGCAAAAGTATTTTAACCCATTGAGTTTGGCACACAGCTTGTCAAGAGAAATGCATCAATTTGTGCTGCCTCTCTGATCCCCTCTGTGTGTGTCCTCTGCCAAGCTTTGTTTGTCACCATTTTTGTTTTTCCTTCTCTGTCCTCTTTGATCCACTGGCTCCCACGCAGGTTTCCTGGTGCCACTCCTGGCCAGTGGCAGCTGGAAAGACAAGCTGCTGTCCTCTGGCAGGTTTGCTCAGCTCTTCCTTGGGGTTTTGCCCTGCTGGTGTCTTGTTATTAATTTTGCTTTGTTACAAGCTGACAATAGCCATTATTTTGACAAAGAGGCTGCATAAGAACTTAATATCATGGTGAGGCTGATTATCACCTCAGCTGTCCCAGTGGAGCTTGTGGGAATGCAGTGCAGGTCATCACACCTTGTTTTCTCTTCGTGTTCTGTGATTCCATCATTATCTGAGAGACGTGTTTTAATTAGCTTTGTTTCTTCCTGGCAATTACAGCTGTAATAATCACCTTCTGCAAGCTCTTGTTAGGCCTTGCTGGCAAGTCAGCATTATTAAAATATCCACACTGCCACAGGTTTGGATTTGGAGCTTGCATGGAGCCTAGACAGCTCTCAGGGATGTGAGCAGAGCGTGCTGTCTCAGAATTAGTGAGGGCAGTGCTCCGTGCATGGAGTGCATTGTCCATGGGGCTGATGGAGCTTTCAGTGCTGTACAAACATGGGGACATCACCACGAGATGCTTTGGCTGTCCTTAGCATCACTTAGGCCATCAGTGGGACCAAGCTGGTGAAGCAGAGTAGTTTTTTTCCAGCTCTCTTTGCTTTTAGAAGCAAGAAAAGGAGCATTTCAGAGGGAGGGTTGGGAGGGGGGAGTGCCACGCTGTCACACCACTGCTGCTCAGTGCCAGCCTGGTGTTCCCCTCCTGCTGGGAAATCCTGGGAGGTTTTAGAAATACTAGGAAATACCAATCCAAGAGCTTTTATTTAAATATAAGAAGTCTGGGGTAATGGAAGGTAAGAAAGATCACAGGATTACCTATGTAGTCATATGGAATTTTTAGTAGTATTTCTAGAGTTTTGAAATTTTTCATGCGTCCTGGTGGGACTTAGTGTATAAAGCTGTAAGTTCTGTTAAGTTCTGTTTACCATTATCCTTTTTTATTTTTTAAGATTGCAAAAGCTTCTGTATTTTTGATTTTTTAATTCTGGCACCAATTTCCTTTTAAAAGTGATACTAGACCCAAATGGCCTCATGACTCTTTCCAGACAATTTAGTCTTTGGAGAAGTGAAGAATATTTTGATTTATTCCTAAAACTTTGAGAAACACTTGAATTAGCCCTGCTTTCATCACCTGCTGATGTGCATACTCACTGTTCCACTTCCTGCTGTGTTCCTGCAGTTCTGTCCACTGCAGTGAGACACTGTCACCAGTCCAGCCTTGGCATTTCCAGTGACTCTCTGGTTATTGCTTCAGGACACTGAGACTCACTGTCACATCTCTAATCAGCAGCTTCCAGCTGACACAGATTTCCTTTTCCTGAAACAGGCACTGCCTTTAGCAGGGAGTGGGAATTTCCCATGCTGTTTCTCTGTGCAGATTTTTAGCTGCAGGGTACAACTCCTGTGCCCCCACTGCAGGACCCTGACCTGGTGTGCAGTGCCACAGTGCAATGATCCAGCTCAGGATATTCTGTGTTTCTGTGGTTCTGTGATGCCCAGACTTCTGTTAAAGGCTGCAGAATACTCTTAGGAGGTGCAGTTGGTGAGAGCATGGCCATCCTGCTCTGAGCTGATTTCTTGTAACTCCTGGTGTGTGATTCCTCTGATGGGGAGCACAGGGGAGCAGGGGAGGTGTTTGCAGTGCTGTCTGTGGTTGGGACCAGTGGCCAGTGGAGGCTGGCACTGGTTGGAGGTGCCAGCCCTGGTGGGAGATGCTGCCTCTGACTGGACATTCTTGCTCTGGCTGCAGAGGCTGGCTCCTGGTTGGAGGTGCAGGGTCACTGCCTGCAAAGCCCAGATTTCTGACCTGCAGGTCAGTTTGGAGCCTTTTGGGAGCTGGAAAGCAAGACACGTGGTTTAGGATCCAGCTGAGGTGACAGGCAAAGCCACCACAGGCCCAGGGTCCTCAGCCTGCTTTGGGATGGGCTTGGCAAGCTCTGGGCAGAGTGATTTCTGTGGAGCAAGCTCTTGCCCTGTTACAGGACAGCTGCTGAGCCTCCAGCCTGGGCAGAGGCAGCAGAACCAGAGTGGGTTTGTAGGAGCAGCCTGGTACCGGCTAAAGGTTTTGCCTGCTCTGCTCTGGCGTGGTGGGTTTGTGCTGTGTCAGCACCCACATCCTCTCTGATCCTCTCTGAACGGCCCAAAGCCAGATTCACTGCTGCCCCTGCAGCTGTGCTAGCCCTGGCCACAGATTTGTGTGTGGATTTCCTGTGAGAGCTAACTGATCCAAAACAAACCCCCACCCCCTACGGTTACATCTGTGACATCCCATCCCCGTTATCTCTTGATTCCTTGGTGAAAACTGAAGTGCTCTCAGTGCTCCCATGACCCTGAGAGGGGCTGATTTTAGGGTGATTTTAGGCTGATTTTAGGGTGCCTGCCCAGCAGGGATTTGGGGTGAACATTACAAACTGGCAGTCAGTGAGCTCTGACTCCTGCTGGTGCTGCCTCTGGAAGCTTGGCTGTGTCCAGGGCTGTTCTGCAGGAGCTGAGGTGCTCACTGCCCTCACTGCGCTGTTACCAGGCTGTAATGTTCCACTGGGATGACTTAATGAGTGCTTGGAGTTTTTAATGCTCTTGTTTAATGACTGTGTGATGAGTCCTGTCTGACAGATCGCTGCACACTGAAGGTTCACTGACTCCAGAGATGCTCCTTTCTGCACAGAGCATCACTTCCATCTGAAAAGGTCTTAGAGAAAGATTGAAGGGCTGTGCACTGAGAAATAATTCCTTTTTTTTTTGTCATCCTGTAGGAGACTGGCATAGCCAAGTGTGTTTTGCAGCAATAGTGCCTGCAGTGCTCTCTGTGTTTCTGTGCTCAGGGTGTTTCACAGCAGGTTTTTTACCACAGTTTTTAGGAATCTGGGAGAACTCCCTGCGTGGTGCTTTCCAAATCCAGTAGGTTTTCCTCATGTGAAATGGGTAGTTTGTTTCCCCTCTGAGCCAACACTCCTGCTTGCAGAGAGCAGCATTCTGGGAATACTTAGCTGCTGTTTCCATGCAACAACCAATTTTTCTTCACTGGCATGCATTCACTGCGGATTTTCTGATGGGAAGCATGTGGATATAACTTTTTATTTACATATTTCTCATTAACAGCTAAATTTCATTACTGTCTAACTCTCCTTTTTTGTTTGTTTTTTTTTTTCTTTTGTGACAGATCAACTGTGTGACTTTCCCCCACCCTGACGTAATGCCAGAGCAGCAGTTGCTGAAACCTTCAGAGTGGAGCTACTGTGATTATTTCTGGGTAAGTAGGCAGCCAGCCACATGCCACATGCAGCTCCAGAGCTTCCAAGAAAGTGGAATAAACAGCTTGATTTGTGATACAAGGTAAAGGAGAATTTGGGTGAGATACAATGAGTACCAGGGAGACTGGGGATGCCAGTGGAGATCTCCTGGAAACATCTGAGCAGTCTGAGATGTGGCTGATCACCAGAGAAAGAAAGGCAAGGACAGTTCTCAGGAGATGGATTTGCTCAGGAAATAGGGAGGATGTAGGACAAGCCACGTGTCTCAAAATACCACAGGCAAAAGGGCAGTGCAGGAGGGAGGGAATGGAATCACAGAATCCCAGACTGGTTTGGGTTGGAAGGGATCTGAGAGCCCACTCTGTCCCACCCCTCCATGGCAGGGACACCTCCCACTGTCCCAGGCTGCTCCCAGCCCTGTCCAGCCTGGCCTTGGGCACTGCCAGGGATCCAGGGGCAGCCCCAGCTGCTCTGGGCACCTGTGCCAGGGCCTGCCCACCCTCCCAGGGAACAATTCCCTCCCAAATCCCATCTAACCCTGCCCTCTGGCAGTAGAAGCCATTCCCTGTGTCCTGTCCCTCCATCCCTTGTCCCCAGTCCCTCTCCAGCTCTCCTGGAGCCCCTTTAGGCCCTGGATGGGGCTCTGAGCTCTCTCCAGAGCCTTCTCTTCTCCAGGTGAGCCCCCCCAGCTTTCTCAGCCTGTCTCCAGAGCAGATGTGTTCCTGCTCAGTGCCCTCAGGTCCATGGGATAGCAAGCCCTTGGGGCTGACCCTACCCAGCTGGGAAGGGTTGTGGGCAGAAAGGACAGCAGGGCTGCTGCTCTGGCCCCCACAGCATCCTTTGCTGGCTAAATATAATTGTAAAGCTTCCCTTTTCTATATTTTTTTAAATAAAAGGGGATTAAGAGGAGCAGGAGAGTGTTGGGCTGTTTCTTTGAGAGGGACTGAGGTGCTGCTCTCAGGGGAAGGTTCCTCAGGCCCCACTGCTGGGAGCCTCATCTCTGTGGGTTTGGCCTCCATGGCTTTTTGTTGAACTTCCTTTCATTTCTTTCAGGCAGATAAGAAGGACTCCCAGGGCAACAATACAGTGTCAGGATTTGAAATTCTTCTTCAGAAGCAACTTAAAGGGAAACAAATGCAGAAAGAAATGGCAGAGTTTGTTCGAGAAAGGTAACTGGCACCTGGTTATCAAATTAAATATTTATTGCAATTGTTTTTTTCCCAATTTAGATATTCCTTAAATATGTTAAGACTTAACCTGCATAAAAGGTATGCTACAAGTTCTTAATGAACATTTAACATTTTTTCAATGTCATCCACACTTTCCATGCTGGCTTCTCCAGCTCTCACTTGTCTGAGTTGTATTGCACAAAGGCTGTCTGTTTAGAGGGGGCCAAGAAGGTTTTAACCTGCAGGTTCAAGGAAAAAGCATGAACAGGAGAGAAGCAGAGTGGAGGTGATATTTAGAAGAGAAATATTTTGTCTGAAAAGTACAGAAGCAATTTGTTCACATGGAGCATTGGCACAGATTCCTACAGGAAGATTTAAACAGACATCACCTTGGACTTGAACTTGGCTATAGAACCACAGGATGGTTTGGGATGGCAGGGGCATTAAAGATCATCTCATTCCAGCCCTTTGCCATCTGTGTGTCTAGGGACACCTCCCACTGCCCCAGGCTGCTCCCAGCCCTGTCCAGCCTGGCCTTGGGCACTGCCAGGGGATCCAGGGGCAGCCCCAGCTGCTCTGGGCACCTGTGCCAGGGCCTGCCCACCCTCCCAGGGAACAATCCCTTCCCAATATCCCATCCATCCCTGCCCTCTGGCAGTGGGAAGCCATTCCCTGTGTCCTGTCCCTCCATCCCTTGTCCCCAGTCCCTCTCCATCTCTCCTGGAGCCCCTTTAGGCCCTGGCAGAGGCTTTGAGCTCTCCCCAGAGCCTTCTCTTCTCAGGGTGCACTTCAGTTGGGCAGAACATGCAGATAGTTGCTTCATTTATAATTTGTTTTGTTTCTCCCTCTCGCCTTTATTTCATGCTAGGGATGTGGCAGCAGTGGGAAAATGCAAAGTGTCCCAGGCAATAATGCTGATCAGATACATTCACAGGAGGTTTCTGTAGTCTTTGACATCAGAGAGTCCAAGAGACAGTTACAGAGTGACCAGAGGTAGAAGAAAGGACCCCCTGGAATGTTAAAAATACAATTGAGAAATGGGCTTGCTAAGGGAGAGGATGGGAAAGCAAGCAGAATTATGATAGCAAGGGAAAAGAGGGGGAAGCTGCTTCAAAGGAAGTAATATATAATGGAATTTGACAGAAATAAAAGCAGGATGCATTCAAGAGGAAGGGAAAGTCGGTGTGAAATCAGAGAGAGCAAGGAGAGCAGCTCTGACACGGTGGGGAGGCGTGTCTGTGCTCGGCAGAGGAAGAGGAGGCATGCTGGAGAGGAAAGAAAAGATCCACTGTGTGCTAGAAACAAAGAAAGGTTGGGAATTGAGTGTGAGGAGGGTCTGGATGGGAGTTACAGAAAGGTTAATACATTTTTCATCTGTTTGTAGCAAAGGATCAGGATTGTTCTCTGTGGAAAAGGAGGAGGATGGTGTTGAGCTGCAGGGATTATTTATGGAAACAGAGCTCAGGCCATCAGGGGAACCTCTATGTTCCCAGCTGAGAGGCTGAAATATTGATAAGGCTTTCATGATGACCATCAGGTGCCTTGGGGAACACAAGACCACATTTAACTGGGAATTTTTATGTCCTGAAAAATTCTCTGTGCAAGATCAGCCTGCTGGAGGTGAGATTCAGGCAGCTATTAAAAACAGCCCTTCATAGGAAGCTGGTGTAAAACATGATAAGCAGATTTCTTCCTCAAACAACCAACAAGAGAGGGAAGCTAACTGAAATTTAGTTTTTCAAGTAGATGCTTTTACAGGAGCTTCTTGTATGTAGTGATCTCAGGCTGGGCAATTACATGTTCATTCAGTTCTTGTTGACAGAGGTGGGGTTATAAAAGTCAAATAGTCACAGGCTTTGACTTTTAGGAAGACAGACCTCAAGAAAGGGAGGAAAGTAATTAGTAAATACACTGAACTGAAAAATTCAGGTTGTTGGTGTGAAAGAAGGTATTACTTTAAATGAAAAGTGAAAATAAGGTCCAGCATTTGCATTCAGGAAAGGCTCCAAAACAGCCAAAAAGATCTGCAGCCTGCCCTGAGAAGCACCAGGTGTAAGAAGTAGTGTTTCAGTTAGCAAAGGAACAGTATCTTACTCACTTTTTAATTAAGCTGTGCTATGTTTAGAAAGTGTAAGTTAAATAGGAGATTATTTAGCTTCTGCCACGTTCAGCAGATCCATATATGCACCTTTCACTGTTGGTCTGCAGCAATTTGTGGGAGACTTCTGCACTCTCTGCACTACAGGAAAAGTAATTATTCTTCTGTTGTCTGATAATTTCATTGTTCCCTCCTAATCTGGAGGAGCAGTGTAAAAAGGCTCAGTCACAGTCTGCCCACAGTTGTGAGTGTGAGCTGTCTGTCAGATATCCTCTACCACCTTTCCCCCTGTCCCCCCTGTTGTCTTAATCTATTTAGTTTCTTCTTGCATGGCAGTCACATCAGATCATCTTTGTCTCCCTTTGCAGCTCTCCAGTTTTTCTTCATCCACCATAATATGTTATGACTGAAATCATTTGAGTGTGGGTACACTAAGTACCCTTTAAAAAAAAAAAAAGTAAAAGGGAATAGGAAATAAACACCCAAAGATCAACTAGAACTCGTAAAGTCAGAGCAGTATGGGTCAAAATGCACTTAAAATCTGTAAGGCTTCTGACTATATAGGGAGTGAAATCCTGAAAGTTTTCAAACAAATGAGTGGAAGCAAGAACTTGCAGCTTTTTTTTGTTAGGAAGGTGGAATTAGTGCCAAACAGCCACGTGGATGTCTGAAAATGGGCTCAGGAGTTGTGGCATGTTTGTGTTTCACAGAGTTTGCAGTGTGTTTATATCAGGCAGGGTCAAGGGGCAGATTTTTTCCACCTATTTAAGGTTTTTCTTGGTTTTTAGCCCCTTTTGGCAACAGATGGTGACAGGAAGCCAGGCTGGGGTAGAATAATTTATTTCTTATTGTTGGGGTTCTTCACTATAGACATTTCACATTTTTATTTTTATCTTTTATTAAAGTTCCTCCTTGCCGCCCTTTNACAGATGGTGACAGGAAGCCAGGCTGGGGTAGAATAATTTATTTCTTATATTTGGGGTTCTTCACTATAGACATTTCACATTTTTATTTTTATCTTTTATTAAAGTTCCTCCTTGCCAGGCAGTCTGCCCTTTTAGTAGAGCAATCCATTTGCAGTACAAGTAACACTTCAAATCCCTGAAAAAATCTTGGGGCCTAGGCCAGAGCTGGAAGCAGTGAGGAGCTCTGCCATCAAAGGCTTGGCCTGCCTGGTGCCACATTTAGGACAGGCACTGATGGCACCAGTGTCCTGTGTGTGCTTGTGAAATCATGAGGATCACAGAATGGTTTGGGTTGGAAAGGACCTTAAAGCTCAGACAGTTTCACCCTTCCCAGTTCCAGGGGCAGGAGCACCTTCCACTAGACCAGACTGATCCAAGCCCTGTCCAGCCTGGCCTTGGGCACTGCCAGGGATCCAGGGGCAGCCCCAGCTGCTCTGGGCACCTGTGCCAGGGCCTGCCCCCCCTCACAGGGAGGAATTCCTTCCTGATATCTAATCTAAACCTACTCTCCTCCCTTCTGCAGACATGAGGCTTCCTTCTGTCCTAGCACATGCAATAATTCCCCAGCTTCAGCAGTAGCAGGGGAGAACTTGGCAGGATTTTAAATTCGGTATTTTCACAGCAGACTTTTTGATGGAAGATGGTCAGCTGCTCCTCTGTTCATGAGGCAAAGGACTGAGACACAGCTTCTGTGAGGGCCTGCACAGGCAGCTCAGAACAGTCAGCAGCCTGCTGCACCTTTGAACATCCAGCATCCACAGAAAATCACTCAAAGGCACCCTAAAGACAAAATTCAGCAGGAGTGAAGTTGATGATGAAGGCTGTGGAGTAGAACTGTGGCTGGGAACTGAGCCCAGAGCAGTGAGGCTTAGCTCTGGAGAGAGACATTTACACCTTTATTACTTTTGACCTGTTCTCTCTTTGCAGTCCTCAGAAATTGTCACTTCTGAGACAAGGTTAGTCTCACCCTGAAGTAGGTCTTTAAAGTACCTTAGGTGAACTGTGCCTGGATAAAGCCCTTTTCATGGTGAGCTCCTAAGGCAGAGGAGCCTTTGGTGCCTGTGTTTGTTGGTTTTGTTGGAGCAGCCATGGGGAGCTGGTTTAGTCCTCGTGGCAGGGGGAAGAAGAGGACCCCCAGCTCCAGGGTAAGGTCTGAAGAACTGTGTCACACCAAGCTGGGTGTCATCAGCCAGCTGCATCCCCATCAATCAACTGCTGCAAGGGACATCCCAATCCATGGCTTTGCTGTGGAGCTGTCAGCTGTGGCACCCAGACCTGCTCCCTCCCCTGAGCTCCTGTGAGCATAACAGCAGCGTGGCACTTCCCTCCCACACCATCCAGCAGGATATTTTCAGCAGCCCAGAGCATCAGATCCCTCTCAGGGGAGCCCTTTTGGCTCAAATGTGCCCACAACAGTGCACTTGCTCAACGAGCTCCTGCAAATGGGCATGCCAGGAATACCCCACCTTCTGAGCCTTTCTGGATGGGCACTTCAGAGCAGGTTTTGCCCCTGCTCCTGCATAGTTGGCACAGAATCAGGAGTTTTTCTACCTCGGGGGCCACACAGCTCTCTCAGAAATGTTCTATTGAGCGAGAGAACAGAAAACTGGGAGCGTGTGCACCTTGCAGTTGTTTCACTGGCAGCAGAACTCAGGGAAGCTGGTTTCAGGCATGATGGCCACCACCTCTGCACCAGCAGCTGCTCATTCCTCCCTGCTGGGCTGTGTGCCAGCACCTTTCCTCCTCTGCTCCCTTGCCACTGGCAAGCTCAGCTCCTGTTCCTGGTGCCTCTGAGAGAGTGAAGACAAGCGGGGTGAGTGAGAGGAAGGGGTGGCACCGGCCACGTGCTGGTGACAGAAGCTCCTGCCACATCTCTGCCATGCTTTGTCACCCACCACAGAGAGCAGGAAGCATTTGGTGTCCCCAAGAGAGGTGCACTTCAGCCCCCCAAATCTCGTTTGGATTTTTCCTGGGTCGCCGCCCTCCGTCATTTTTGCCTCAAGGATGTTCAGCCTCACATTTCACAGCGGATTCAACCACGTGCTTCTGGTTTTGCAGACAGCCCGTGTTGCACAGCAGAAACACTCTGTCCTTGTTAGTTGCTCTCCAGAACTGGAGCTTCTTCAGCTAATTTTGTCACACATGCCGTCCTGCATATAGCCCTGCTCTTGCCTCTGCATTTTTAGCATATGGGGGGAGAAGATGGCTCATCAAACTGGTGCTGCCAAGCCCTGGAGACTGAAAGGAAAATTCCTGTGGCAAAATCTGTTAAAATGCAGAGAATTTCTTCAAATTATGTGTGTGGGTTTCTGCCTTAAAGCTTACTTACTGCTGTCTTTTTATTTTCTCTCTGTGTGTATGTGAGTGTAGGATAAAGATTGAGGAGGAATATGCTAAGAACCTGTCCAAACTGTCTCAGAATTCCTTGGCTGCTCAGGAAGAAGGGTAAGTGTGTCTCTGTGACTTTCACAGAAGACGAATTTTAATATAAAAGGCATTTCTCCCACGCAGGTACATGTAATTTTTCCCAGCTCTCTCCCTCTGAGTAGAGGTTTATTTAGATTAGCACCCTGGGCATGTTGGGGAAGATGGAATTGCTTCAGAGTTGTTTGTTTGGTGGTTTTTTAGGTTGTTAATGAGAAGTTTTTTAGGAATATGTGCATAAAATATTGCCTTTCCAATCAGGTTTTTATGCTGTCCTTGTTGTAGCCAGGACTAGTTCCTTCCAGGATTAGCATCTATGTGTACTAAACAACTTTAAAAATGGAAAAATATATAGAATATATATATATATACTGCTGAGGGTAGATGTGTAAGGTCAGTGCTGGTACAATCTGAGCAGCACAGACCAGAGGGAGGATACAGAAGTCTCTTCTCATCAGGGTTCTGGCCCTTCAGGAAAAGCAGCAGACTGTGCTTATTTCCAGCATTTTCACACTTGGGAAGTTATTAAGAAGACTTCAGGCAGTGCAGTTCAGACTGAATTGCAGTTCTTCAGTACCAATGCAAAGGCACCACTCCTGAAGGATCAGAACTTGGTAGCTCTGTCTGTCACCACAAACCCTCTGAGTACTGAAGGCCAAAGTTGGAAACGACCGTGTGTTGTAATAGGACATGGAATAAATTACACACACTTGCTTGAAAGTCAGGGCAGGAATGACCTATGTTTATTTTTCTGACTCCAATTTTATAGAATTACAAAAAGTGGCCAGGGATTGGAGAATGGAGTTCCACCTCTCCAACCAGACTGGTCAAACTAGAAGTCCATCATTCTCTCTCCTCCTCCAGAAAAGAATACAAACAATCATTATTTACATAAAAGTGTGTGAGAAACTCTACTACCAAAGTGTAAATATCAAAAAACTTAACAAAACTCCAAAAGAGCAGAACAACAAACTCACCACAGCTTTGACACACTGTGTTTCTGCCAGCACTGAAGCTGCATGAGGTGTTTTGCTCATCTTCCAGGAGGCAAGGACAGAAATTCCAAGGGATAACTGGGCTGTTACTGCCCTGAGCACCTCCAGTGGCAATGCTTTGTGTCCTCCTTTCTGCTTAGGGCTGGATGCTCAGCTGGTCCTGTCAAAGCTAAACCCACTTTCTTCCACAGCTTCCTTCCACTTTCTCCTACCCCCAAAGGGAAAAGGAGGGAATGACTGGAAAACTGAAGGGGAAGGAAACTAGGGCAGAGCAGGTGAAAAGAGAGGGAATGAGCACTCAAGCCTAAGAAATGTTGAAGTAGGGAGCTGGAAGGGACATGGAGCAGAGTGCATGGAGCTGAAAGCAGTGCCCAGGGCTGCTCTCCCTGGGTCAGAATAAAGGGTTGGTGTCAGGGAGAGCTGGGCAGTGGGAGAGGGCCTCAGGGAAGGAGAAATATTGGGACCACTTCTGTAGGTGTATCTGAGTTGTTTAGCTGATGAACCTGATGAACCTGAGCCATCTTTGAGGGCTCAGGTCCTTGCAGCAGCATCAGAGGTGACAGATCATTACTTTGAGATTGCAGGTGACAGGTGATTTTTCAGGCTGTCAGGAACAGTCAAATCCCATTATCCTTGAAAAAGGAATAGGGAAGAGGTAGAAGGAGCCAGGAACTGTAGATCACTCAGCTTTATTTAACCTTTGCAAAGTGGTGGAATAAACCATCAGACTTTCACTTAGGGGATGAGCAATTGCTGTATATGCATAGAGAGCAATGCCAAGCCAACCTAAATTCCTTCAGTGATGGAGTAAGAGAGTAGGTCAAGCATCACAGCTCTTAATTTAGTAGTGCTTTTTGTGATGGGAGATTCTCGTAGGCAGGCAAGAGAAATGGTGGCCTAAATAAAGCCTAATGTGCAAAAAACTAGGTAGGAAAAACCCTCTGCTTACAGAAACTAAACTGCAGAAAGTAGCTGTGGAACGAGATCCCAAAGGGTTTCTCCTAAGTCCACGGGGTTTTAAAATGTTTTTGTAATGAACAACCTATGACAGACGAAATGGTGGATTTGCTGTATTCAGAGATGTGACAGAGCCAGGAGGGTTGGTATGTGTAATTTGAAGAAAAGGTTGCAATTCAGAATTCTTGTGTTAAAATGGAGAAATTAACTGGAAAAAAAAAAAAAAGATGCATTTTAATGAGGACAAAGCAGCGGGTTTTATACTTTCACAGGATGTGAAAGATACAGTTACATAACAGTTTGTGGGAGAAGGATCTGGCTGTAGTGAATCACAAGCTTATTCATCAACAACTTCATGCTGTTGTCTAAAAAGGCAATCATATTGAAATATGTAGAAGAAAGAGTGTCTGATACAAAATAATCTGTTACCAGTTTAGCCACTGGAGTTGTACTGTACTGGGGACAGTGTAGTTTTGTTAATGATGCTTTAAGAGGAGTCTAGGCTGTCATAGAGGATCTGGAGGAGTGTGCCTCAGCTGCCACTGTCTTGGAAATAATGTGAAAGAAAAAGACAATAGAGAAATTTTCAAGTGCTGCAAAGCCTTGGTCACAAAGGTTGGTTGTTTTCTGAGATTTCTGTTACCCTTTTCCATGATTTTGCTGATCAAGATATGATCACACACAACAAAGTGCTGTGCCAGATTTCTCTGACAGATCCCGCGAGGAAGCGTGGGGAAGAGACTGATCATTGTCCTTCTCTTCCTTCAGCACACTGGGGGAAGCTTGGGCTCAGCTCAAGAAGAGTTTAGCTGATGAAGCAGAGGTTCATCTCAAATTTTCTTCTAAGGTAAATGGTTCTTTCTCTTCCAAAGGTTTTTGCCTTGAATTGGTGGGCCTCTCCCTTCAGTGCATGTTACTGTGGGAAATACACATGCCTGTGGTACAAATTCAGAAGAATTAATAAGCTGGTGAACAAACTTCCTGAAACTCTGTCCAGTCTTCCTCCCAAAATCAGTTTATTTATTCTACCTGATGACTAAATCAAAACACATCTAGCCTTAATTTTTCATAAAAAAGAAGTTAAACTGATTCTAGATGTTGTTCACCTGGGCTCTGTGTTCCAGCCAGTAAATTTAACTAGTGCTTATATACTTTACTCTGCAAAGGAAGAAATGGAAGGTAATATTTGGCTTCTCAACTGGATCTACTCTACCTGTCTGGAAGGAAGGGAACCAGAACTCTGTCTTTTTTTGTATGGTTAGCCTTTCTCAAAAGTGTGCTGGGAACATCGTATTATTTTTGGGTTTTATCTCAGGTGATGCCCAAGGAGATTTCTTTTACAAATTACACTATTTATCTGGGTTTTTTCCACCACATGTGACATGCTCTTGAATGCTGTTACATTCTGTTAACCTCTGTGGGTGTTCAATACAGTGGCAGATATCTCAGCACAGCAGCCATGTTCTGGAGGAAAATTATAGCTCTGCACCATTTGTAAGCAATTCAGCAGAGGTTACTCAGGCAACCAGCTGCTGCCTTGGTAACCCACTGCTCTGCCTTAAACTTCGACATCAGGGCTGTAATTAGTGAAATACTTTCTGCTCCCCATTGTCCTCCTGGATTGTTTTCCAAAAGGAGAAAATGCACCCTGGCATGATGTGTGCGTGTAGGCAGGCCAGGTAGAGAGGGGCTTTTCCATTGTTTTACTTCTCCTTAAACTCTGCACAGAAACTCCTCTAGCATCCTCTACATCCTTCCCACTGTTTGTGTGCAATAAACACGTGGATGTGGCACTTTAGGGGCAGGGTTTAGTGGTGGACCTGGCAGCCCTGGGTTGAATTGATGATCTTGGAGGTTTTTTCCAGCTTAATGATTTTATGGTTCTGTGAAGAGCCAGGAGTTACTGCCTGGCTCCTCAATACTGCCATTTCTTCTTTGTTTTCATTTCCAGCTTCAGAGCGAGGTGGAGAAACCCCTGCTGAACTTCAGAGAGAATTTCAAGAAGGACATGAAGAAGTGTGACCACCACATCGCGGACCTGCGGAAGCACCTGGCCAGCCGCTACTCGGCCGTCGAGAAGGTGGGAGCAGGGAACAGCCTGGAGCTTTTCTGAGACACTTTGAGCACAAGAGCAGCTGCCCCAGGAGGAGTTTCTGTTCTGTCTCAGCTGTTCCTGCTGAGGGCTTTCGCTCTTAGCTGTGCTTAGCCCAGCCCCAGGCATCGTGTGGTGTTTAGCTGAGATCTGGGAGGTAGGGGGGAAAAAAATCTTACTGCTTTTTGGTTCATCCGCCCCTTGCCAGCTTGGGGCAATAAATTTATAATACATCTGATGCAAATACTTCTAATTAATGGGCATCTGTTGTCCTCAAAATGTAGAGCACCTTGCCTTAGAATGGCAGCAGGGTCAGGTCAAGGCTCATCTGGCTCAGTGGCCAAAAGCAGATGGCCAAGGAGGGCAGCTGGACCCTGGTGTGGAAAAAACAAACCCTTCACAAGGAACATCCTCACTGAAAGAATCCAAACAGCAGCAGCACCCAGTAATGGTCGATCTAACCCCAGCCAGGAGGTAGCAGGGAGTTAGACCCACAAAATACGATCTCCCAGCAGGAGCTGGCAGAAATGGGGGTGCTTGTGCCTCAGCTGCCAAATTGTATCCTCATGAGTTTGCTTTTGGGTGTAAATTGGAGAGGAAAATACCATTTCCAGTCATCCCCAAAGCTGTTTGTGCTTTCACTAAAGCTCAGCAGGAGTTCCCAGGGACAGAACTATGGCAGGATACACAAGGTCAGGGTGAGTGTATGCAAGCAAGGCATTTTTCTGCAAAACACCAAGTTCTTCACACTCCTATCTGCAAAGCAACTCAGTAGCAATATTGGGCAGAGTGAATTAGGAATAACCTTGGGAAGAGCTGTGCCTGCAGTGCCTGTGGAGCACTTGGCCCCTCACAGATTGGTCTCCAGACCTGCAGGACACAGCCAGGGCCTCGGAACTGCACATGGAAAAAATCCCAGGAATGCTGCAGCAGAGCTGTAACATTTAGGCTGGTGTGACTGTAGGAAACTGCAAGGTGCTAAGAAAATACAGTCATCCAAATTAGTTTGAAACACTAGTACAGTGTAAAGAACAAATGTGACATGTTTTATAACAAATCCATGCAAAACAAGTGATTTTTATGTATTTATCAGCCTGCATGTAACAATGTTTATTTGTTAAGGTACTTTACTAATTTACCTGTATAATACATATTTGTACTGATAAATCAGGTTTTAACAGCTTGAAGAACTTCTAAGTAAAGTAGTTCAAGTCATCAGTTGTAACCAGACCTCAGGTTCTTGGTTTTTACTGTTGGCATGAACCTGAATAAGTTTTTTTGAATTAAGTTCCTATTATTAGCTTGTGACAGGTGTACCTTGAGTCCAGAACATACTTAAAGACAAATTTTGTGAGATACTTGAAATTACTTCCACAATTCAGATCCTAAGAAAAGTGAATGGAAGAGGTGTCTTGGCAATGATATTTCAGACATTTGAAAGAGGCTCCAGCCTCTTCCAGAAATAATGAGAAATCTCTTAAGAAACAGGAGAGCCTGATGATGCCATAGTCCTTTGTCTTTCTAAGACTCTGTGGAGNACAATTCAGATCCTAAGAAAAGTGAATGGAAGAGGTGTCTTGGCAATGATGCTGTTTAAGACATTTGAAGAGGCTCCAGCTCTCTTTTCTTCCAGAAATAATGACAAAGCTATTAAGAAACAGGAGAGCCTGGTGATGCCATAGTCCTTTGCCTTTCTAAGACTCTGTGGAGAGTTCAGATGAGTTTGTGATTTGTTGGTGGTGACTCCTTTGTGGTCACAGGACACTTCTGTGAGCTCCACATGGTGTTGTAAGAACCTGTTAGGACCCAGTTCTGTGCAAAGTTGACTTCTTGCTGAGCAGCACTTGTGTGAGGGAGTCCTGGATGGCTGAAAGCAGCTGCCAGTTCTTTTTCTCTGTAATTACCGACTCTTCTTCATTACTCCAAGGCCCGGAAAGCCTTGACAGAGAGGCAGAAGGATCTGGAAATGAAAACACAGCAGCTAGAGGTGAAGCTCAGCAACAAGACAGAAGAGGAAATCAAGAAGGCCAGACGGAAGTCCACCCAGGCAGGTGAGTCTGAGCCTGTCAGCACAGGTGGAATGCTCCATCCACCCACGTGGGGCTTGTTTTTAATATCATGGCCACAAAGCCAAAGTGAACCGTGCTCAAATCTGTGTGATGGTAAATCCTCAGAATGAACAAGCATAGTTTATCCAACTCAGGTGTCACAAATTATTGATAACTGAGGTGAGAACAACCAAAGTAGGGTATCTTCGTGTTTCATGAAGGTGTCCTTAGATTACTGAATGTTTGTTGAACTCACAAAATCAGATTCAGAGGAGCTTAGCTGAGGGTGTTTCCTCCATAAATCATAGTCCCTTCCTTGGTTCTTTCCTAGATCACACTCACCCACAACTTTGTGGGTGCCTAGTACACTTACTATTACTGTCTTTTTCCTTGAAAGAGATTTCTTTTTTTGTTTTTTTTTTCCACTGCTACTCAGTGACTAAAATAATTTCTCTTCTAGGAATACTGAGGATATAATAGTATGTGCTGTCCTGTACTGAGGATACAGCCAGCTGCTATTACCTGTGCATATTTTACAGAGGCTCAAGCCACATCTGCAGGATCCATCAAGAACTTTATTGAGATCTTCAGAGCTGATACATGCAGCTCAGTTAGTACTTTGGCTGAAAATTTAAGTTTTAGCTAGGCCTTCCATGTTTCATCCCTTCAACAAGGGCTATTCCTTGGTCCTTCAGAGTTGTGAGGATTTTAAAACTTCAGGATAGGTGTCTGGGTTTTAAGGAGGCTGGGAAGTGGCAGTGTCACCATGTGTACAGGCAATAATTTGAGGAGAAAGAAAAGTTGTGGTTTAACAACAAGATGTGAGAGATGTTCTTTATTCACCTGAAAATTCACAGTCTCTCTTTGTTCCTTGGGTCCTTTGAAATTGTTTGTAATTGAATTTTACTGAACAAGCAAGGAAGAGCTGAGGATCAGAGAGGGAAAGAGAAATTGAGCCTTGTTTAAAGAGCAAAGAGAATTTCCTAGCCAGCTAGCAATCTCTGAGAATTGTTTTCCAGATTTGCCACCTGCATTTCCCCTCTGTCAGTGCAGAGTCCTGCAACAAAATAAAAAATGGAAAGAACTGCAGCTTCTTGTGCTACTGCCCTGATGACAGAAGGAGCTGGAGCTCAGCTGGAATTGGGCATCTCCAGAGGCTGGAGAATGCATGGGGCTGAAATCAGCATCCCTTCATCCAACAGCTGGGGCCTGCTGCACCCCTCCCCTTTGAGACAGAGACCTCTTGGACTGCAGTCTCACCTAGAGTGCTGCCCTGCAGTTCCATAACTCACCATTGTTGATTTCCCATTTTAATTACTTTATTTTTCAAACAGAACTTTCCATCTATGGCTTTTTTTTTTTAACTGAAATAACTTGCCTTTTTTATATTTTTGGGCATTTTGTAAAATATTACTCTGAATGCTCATATTTTTCTTTCAAAATGTTGCCTTTGCCCCCTGTTCATTCTCACCCCAATCGCCTGCTTTTTTCCATACATCAGGTGCATGCATTTAGTTGAAATGTTGGTCCATGTAAGAAATACCACGTAGCAGAGCTCCTCTGAGCACCACCAGGGTTCATTTTTAAATCCTTGGGGTCTACAGAACCTGAGCTGCACTTTCTTTCTAAGCTCTGGCTAGAAAAGGCTGATGTGTTGCTGTCTTGGCTCTCTCAGGGGATGACCTGATGCGCTGTGTGGATCTTTACAATCAAGCCCAGTCCAAGTGGTTTGAGGAGATGGTGACCACCACTCTGGTATGTACCATCTGAAACTACCCTTGCAGAGTTGTCATAGCCTGCAGTATTCATCATTCACAGCTAGTTCAGTGCAAAGCAGTGGGGAAAACTGGCTGGTAAATCTCACATTGTGTTTCCCATTCTCAGTCCTAAGTAAAACTCATCACTAGGGGAAAGAAGAAATAATTGTTTCTTTGCAGAAGGCATCAAACCAGTTCAGGGCTGCTCAGGGGCCAGAACACTCGAATTGTCCTTAGGAAGGATGAAGTAATGCACAAGAAAAACAGACCAGAAACCACCAAATCCATTTGTGCATTCATGAATTTTTCTGTTCCACAATTTCACTATTTTCTTTGAAGTCTCCCCAGAGCCATCTCTTCTGCAGACTTAACAGCCCCACTTGTCTCAGCCTGGCTTGCTACAAGCTGCTTTGGAGCATCTCCGTGGCCTCCTCTGGACTTAACCCAGAAGCTGCACATCCTTCTTGTGCTGCCAACCCCAGAGCTGGCTGCAGTGCTCCAGGTGGGATCTCACCAGAGCCTCTCCTAAGGCTTCTCCTCCAGACCCTTTATTGGCTTTGTGGTTCTGCTTTGGACACTTTTAACAGCTTAATGTCTTTTTTTATGTTGTGGTGACCAAAACTGCACACAGTGCTCTGTGCATTCAGAGTCCAGAAGGACTAAATGCAGATTTTGGGGTATAATATCAGAATCCAGAAGAAGAGAGAGGTAGAAAATATCAGGAGGAAAGACAGAAATCACCTGCCTTTCCAACTAAAGTGTTGCTGGGTTCTGCTTACTGCCAGCTGAGTAAGGTGGAAGCTTATCCTAGCTCACCACCTGGTGAACTGTGCTCTGACAGGTTGGAATGGGGGTGGTCTGAGCCATCCACCCCAGTGTGCTTTCTGCTGCCCCAGGGAATCACTCTAATTTCTGTAGCCAGCAATAAAGCACACAGAACTCCTTGCAGGAAGCAGATTCCCCCTTGCTTGCAGCATCTCTGAAGGCAGTGGCTCCACTCTCTGCCTCAGTTATCTCAGTTTTGGAACCTTTTGGAAAGGTTTGACCTGCTTTTCTGTTGCTAGGCTGAGATGACTGCTGTTGCTTGCTGTTTCTTATTCTTTGCAGAGCAGAGGAATGTGCAACCACAGAGCCCAGCTCCAAAGCATGACCCTGGGGCAGTATCGCACCTACTGGCAGCCTTTTGTCTATCATCCTTTCTCTGGGCCTCCAAGCTCAGGTTCCAGTAAAAATATGGACTTGTTTTTCTTCATGTCCAGGAGCTTGAGAGACTAGAAGTTGAAAGGGTGGAGATGATTCGGCAGCATCTGTGCCAGTACACACAGCTGCGGCACGAGACAGACATGTTCAACCAAAGTGTAAGTGCGCTTTTCTTTGCTCTCTGGGGTCTTCCCTGCCCTCCAGCTGAGCAGAACGGTCCCTCCTGACCTGCTCTGACTGGCTTTTGTCAGAGGGTGTGGGAGAAGTGTCTGCAGGCAGCCTGTTAGTCTGCAGCAGTGCTGTGGGGCCTCCCTGCCGTGCTGCTCCTCCAGGATTCTCTGATCACGTTTCACACAGCTCTTTCCTGAGGGAGACACAACCAGCTGAAGTACATTTGGCCAGCATGAGCCACTGTTAGCTCTCCCAGCATGATGCACTACTCCATGAGGTCTTCTGTTTGTGCATGGGAGATGCTGAATTGTTTCACTGTTGGAAAAGGGAGTGTATATATATTTTCCTTATTAAAAACTGGCCATTTGTCAGTATGGAGGATGCATGCTGACTCAGTGCACTTGTGTTTGGTGTAAGGTGCAGATTGCAGGACAGGAGTCAGAGGCTGCCTGGCTGCTGCCTGGCACAGGAAACCTGTCTCTGCTTCTTCATGTTAGGTCTCCCTCTTTGCTTACACAAGGCTGCATGTTCTGACCTGTCTTGTCCATCCAGTCTCATGTACATGCAGCTCTCACTTGTCTGCAGATGCAGTGTAGGCATGCCCACAGCTGCTCTGCGTGTCAGAGCAATGACTCTCTGCTTGAAGTGTGCCCTTGACATTTGGATTCTTGTTTTCTTCATTTCAGACAGTAGAACTTGTGGATCAGTTGCTTCGGAAAGTGGATCCTGCCAAAGACAGGGAACTGTGGGTAAAAGAACACAAAACTGGAGACATCCGACCTGTGGACATGGAAATATAGACTGATCTGTGGTTGGATGTGATGAGTCCACTGAATTAAGCAGGCTAACGTTTGTTTTGAAGGGTCAAAAGAGCATAGGGAGAAGGTTGTTTCACTAGCAGACAGACACCTTGTAATTTATGCCTGTATGGGCTATCTCTGTTCCATTTAGTCATTACAATGGTCCTCGTTGTGCTAAGCCTTAAGCACCAGACATTCCAGGGTGAAAAAAACCAGATGTGTGCTTCCCACCAGAGGTTCCCAATTGCACGCAGCTTCCAGGAGAAATCTGCATCCTGGCACAGAAAGTGCTCTGTTCTTCAGTGACTTTGTGCTCCACCCCTTGCATGACTATCTCTATTCAGTATGTTAGAGCAACCAGGCAGAGAGCCTCTGGCCAGCAAGGAGATAACTGGATATGATGCAGGAGGCAAGGAAGTCCTGATCACGAGTCCCAGGTCTATCACTGACTGCTCTCATGGCCATAGGCAAGTCAATTAACTTTCCTGGCTCCCCCATTTATAAAATCTCTGCATCTTGCAGCAATGCTCTGTGAATACATTGCTTTCATAGAACGCTGTCTCTCATCATGGCAGTGAAGTGATGGCCCTTCTCCCAAAACCTGTGGAGAAGATTCCTGTTCTTCCTGTTTTGTACTCCCTCTCAGGGATTCATAAACCCATTTTCATGATTTCTGTTGTCGGCCAGTCGGTAAGTTTGAAAGTGTTACCATCACAATTTTTTATCAGGAAAGGCTTGGTTGTACTATACCTACCTCATTAGCTGTCAGAGTGCCCTCAATGACAGAAGGAGGTCATATTCCAAGGAATAAAATGAGATGTTTAAAATCTTTCCTGCTCATGCAAGGTGTTTTTCCACAGAATCTCCTTAAAGACAGTCCTCTAATAGTTTACTTGGGATTCAGGTTTAAATTTCCTTTGTTGGTTTCTTCAGGTGAATATCACAGACTTCAGGTATTTTTAATTACCTGGTTTGTCCCACTAAATTTTGGCTTTTATCTTTTTGGAGCCTGATTTTCAAAGGTGCCATGAATGTGTGATGCTAGATTGCATTCAGTGTAGATGTAGGTGCCCAGCACTTCTGTACCATCAGAGTTTTTTCTATGTTACCCTTACTGCAAACCACCAAAAAATCAATACTGCTCTCAGCAATTAGTGTTATGTAGTTGGGAGACTAGTTTTGAAAAGGTATTTATTTTCTTCTGCTGTTATTTCTGATTGAGTAGTCTGTGTTGCTGTTAATATATATTTTCAGCATTTCATGCAATGCAAAGATTCTTCAGATTCTTGCTTTAGATCCAGGAGAAATCTTGATTCTCACCACTGTGGCCTTTACTCAGTGTTTACTGTGGTTTTAGCTACAATATCCCACACCATCCTATTTCATTTCATCCTCAGTTTTGCTCCTTTTTATCCCACTGCTAATATATTTTTTTCCCCAGCCCCAGAACTGCATCCTTCTTTTGTTCTGCTACTATTCCAGGTTTTTGTTCACCATCCTCCAAATTCTGTGATTACATCATTGGGAGTCAATATTCCTCTTTACAAATACAAACTGAGACACAGAAAAGTCTTACCTGGAGCATGTTTATGACATTGCTGCAGTGGTTAATTTTCTGCTTTATTATTTCAAACCAAATTCTCTTGCATTTTTCTATTGCTCCCTTTTTCCCAACCATCTCTTTACTAGTACAGGTTCATTCCTGTCTTGCAAATGCCTTTCCAACCCACTCCCCTGCTGCTTCATTAACCTTTATAAACCTTTAGCATCCTTTGCATCTTGGCAGTTGTGGTGTCACGACTGCTGCATGCTCAGGATCACTGCTCCTGCTGTGACACTTCCCCTGCACGCTTGGGAATTTTCCAGTTTTATTCCTGGTGTTGGAAGAGCACACTGTGCTGTGAGCCTCACCCAAGTTCCTGCACAGACCACTGCAGCACCAGTTGAAGTGTTTGAGTGTCCTTGAGCTTAGTGAGAGCCTCCCTGAGTCCTCTTCTCCTTCCCTTCTTCCCTCCAGCAGGGCAGTTGATGATCTCTCCTCTTCAGTTTTTCTGCTGATTCACTCTCTGTCTTACTAATTTTTGGCCATATCAGTGTATACTTCTCCTAACTCTTAGAGGAGGGCAGGCACTTTTTTTATTTTTTAAGCCACAAGTGCAGGTTGAACTTTGAAAACTTCAGTGGCCAAAAGAATGTGAATACATGAAAGCTGCATTTCAGGTTGCCCCCTGTTCTGGGCTGTATTGTAAATTGAAATGAGCAATCTTGACAATGCCTCAGCACATTCTTGTTTTGATTGCAAAACAAAGCTAGTTGTGCACTTTATACAGTATTCTCCTTAATAAATACCTGAAATAATTTGTTAGCAATTACACTTTAATTTTCCTCTTTCTTTAAAGATGTTTGTTACTTTATCTGCTTTGGACTGGAAATACTGTCCATTAGGTTTCTCTGGGGACTGTAATGTGTTTAGGTTCCTCTGCTAAGGTGTATTTATGCTGCTCTAAATTCTTAGTTGGGGGGTTTGCTGTTTTTGTTTGGGGTTGAGTTTTTTTTGTTTTGGGTTTTTTTGTTTTGTTTTGGGGGTGTCATTTGTTTGTTTTGTGTTTTGTTTTTGGGTTTTTTTTTTTAACTTTTGGTTTTATTTCCAGACAGTTTTTCTGCTTCTAGTTCTTGGTCCATTTGAAATGTTTCAGGGATGTGAGTTGCCCAGAACAGTAGTTCCTTTGGTGGAGTCTGTATCTTTTTTTCACTTCAATAGGCAGAGGAGAGCACAGGTACCTGGCTGTTGCTCTTTCCCAGCCCCAGGAGAATCTGGGTTCTGCTCCAGGTGAGATGCTTCATCCACAACACTTCCATCTGTATTCAGTGCAAGCTTTGCTGTTGCTTGTAAACAGTTTTCAGCTCCTTTCTTTCAAAAGATGATCATTATTCCTTCTTGATAGGGCACAGCAGATCAGTGTTACCTGGCCCATTCCCTTCCCTGATGGATTTTGGATAGTGTGATGCCTTACAGGTCAGGGCATGCTGGAGTTCCCTTGCTTCTGACAGGCAGCATTTTCAAAGAGGGCAGTGGCGTGTTTAAAGGAGAGCATGGGCTCCTGCTCTCACAGGTAACTTTGGGAGTTTCAGCATTGCTCTGTCCTCCACTGAGTTTCAGAAATGCAGTGGAACCCAGTCTGCCTTCATGCTCATCCTAAACAGCTGCTTCTTGATCAAACAAGATCAAACTTGGTGTTTTATTAAAACTCTAGCATGTGAGGATGCTGCCTGATGGTGTTGCACTGTAACTGACTAATGGAATACCAGAGTAAGTCTCTTACCTCCATACTGAGCTTAGGCATCATCTCATTTCATCTCACACACCTGCTGTGAGTTTGTGCTGCTGTAGTCACTGTGGGGATCAGATTGGCAGGGTTGTCTCACATTTCTGTGTGCTCTGAGGTCACTGAGCAGGCCAGCTCTCAGTTAACGCTTTGCTTTCACTGGCAGAGGTTGAACGAGGAGGAATTGTCCTCAGGTCCTTAGCAGGAAGCTCTGCTTGCCCAGATCTGCTCAGCCACCTGTGTTTTGGGAGTGCTGCCACACCTGTGAGCTCCCTCTTGGTCTGAGGGATGCTGTCACACACTTGTCCTGTGCTGGAGGGCTCTCTGGCACTCTCCATTTCAGCCAGAGCCTTTTTGCCCTTCTCCTGGCAAAAGGGCTTCCTGAGTTCCATGGCTTTGGATCTGTTGGGTGTCTGACAGCCAGCAGTGCCAGAGCTGGTGAGGTGCTTGCTGCCATGCAGAATGAGACCTTTCTATTCATCATCCAGACCTTCCTGCCTGTGTCTTCAAAGCACAGTTGAGCATCTTTCTCCCTAAGGAATTCTTTCAGTTTGTTTCCTTCCAGAGCTCACTCTGGATCCAGTGCTGTTGGCTGATTCCTGTTGGAGTTTATGAGCTGAAAGCAGTGAGTCCCTTACACATGGGCCAAATGCACTCTTCTCCCACTAGCAGCAGGATTCCAGTTTCTTTCTTGGAGCAATATCCCAAAAAGGCCTAATTCTCAGTTTGCCAACCTGCTCCAGATTCAGTCATCTCTCTAACTCACACTTGTTCATCGCTTCTGTGGGTTGGACATCTTTTGAAAGACTTTGGTTGCTCTTACAGGGATGTTAGTTCATTATTGGACACTGGAATTGTAGAAGATAGCTTTAATTTTTTTTTTTATTAAATTTTAGAATACTGTAACAGCAGTGAAAATCATACAGAAATCCCTGTTATGTCTCTAGACTCCCTTTCCCCCTGTGCAGCCACTTCTGAGCTGCTGGGGGGCAGCTGTGCTCCTCTTATTGCACAGCTAAACACTGAAATCACACTTCCTTGAGTGCCTGACAGGCAGCATGCAGCCTTGTGCACTGCTTCTTTTTCTCTTTATGCACCCTTTTTTTTTTTTTTGCTTGGGTTGGGGTTTATTTTTCCCCCTCAAAGGAATTTTCTGGGAGGCATTCACAGGAAACTTCGTTATGCTTGTAGCAGTAGTAGTTTTCTCAGGCTTTGTTAGAACTTCCTAGAATAGTCTCTGTTTTTAATGTCATTATTTAAATATTGGCTGCAAGTTAGGCTGTTATATAGAAATTTATAGCATATGGAAATGGGCATTGTTCACCTGTTCTTTGGAAGTGCTCAGCACTCAGAGATTTCTTGGGATACAGCAGGGAGCTAAGAGATAAGACTCTTTGAAAATCAGGCTAACAAACAGAAATGCACAAGCCTCTCTTTTCCTTACTTGTACTCAAGTGCATGGATAAAGTAAATATTAAGAAATGAGAAATATTTAACGTGTAGTTGCTCTCTGTGCAGCTCCCAGCAGCTCCAGTGGTGTTCTTGTGTGGGGCTGCACTCAGAACACACCTCTGGAGTTTGGACCCACAGGTCACCTGCTGATGCAGCTGTAAAAACCCAAATCCATCATTCAGTGACAAAGGAGCTCTGCCCATCTATTTCTTCAGCCACACCCAGGGACAGAAAGGGCACTGCTCACCCAGGTGGGTCCTTCACTACCAAGCACCTTAAGAAATCCAGAGAAGCACTTTGAAGGTCCCCCTGGAATGAGTAGATGTGGCTCCTTGATGTGATTATTGGATGTTTCCTTCTGAACTGAAGGCAGATTTACTGTTCCACAGTATCTCCTGTGCTCTTGTGCACTAGGGCAGCCTGCTGTGTCTGGTCCCAGAGGTGGCAGCAGTGCCCTGAGGGCAGTCCTGGTCACCCTGACATTCCTCTCATTTGGCAATTATGCCTTCAAAAGGCAGTTCAAAAAGGCAGTTTTCCAAACAACGAGCTGTTCGGTTCACAGACCTCTCTGGAAAGCCTGCAGGCTTTTTGCTACCCCGTGTGTGTTGAAATAGGAGAGTGGTGAGGCGTTGCATCGGCTCTGAGGAGTTCCTGCTGTGTGGGCATTCCTGCATCCTCTCACAGGGATGGGGAGCAGCCCACAGGTGCTGTGTGCCCCAGAGGAGCCTGCTGGCCACATCCATCTTAACCAGGTGGGCAAGAGCCACAGATAAATTCAGATTAAAGCAGACACAGGGCAGGAAGATGGTTACCTCAGTGGCATCTCTCTCAGATGCTGATGGGTGTTGAGGAATGATGAGTAAGGAGCCCTCATCATCCTCCCAGTCCTGCTCAGCACTTGAAATGTGTCTGTGGCTGTACAGAGCTCTCCAGCTCACCCCCTGGGAGACCAGCAGGTGCCAGTGCTGCCCTGGGCACTGGGGAAGGGGCTCTGGCATTTGGCTGGCCCAGGCAGGTGTGCTGAGCCTGCTGTGCCTCAGGAGCCTGGAGCACACAGCCCTGCTGAGGCACAGGGGGAATGAAGTCTTTCCTGGCAGCAAATCCTTGTCTTTTCCTGAGAAGCACTGTCGTGAGAATAACACCCATTGCTTTGTCTTAAAATAGATTTTATTCAGATGAGTGGTGCATCTTTCAACTCTTTGTTTTTCCCTCCCTGTTGTTACTGTAGCCAGCCCTTCATCAGTGAAGTACAACACTTTTCAGGACCTTTAATTTTGAAATTTCATAGAATGTATCTGTTATTTCAATGTGCTAACCAAACTTCATGCTTTTGGCTGTTTTCTGAGAGTTTTGAGAGCTTTTTTGGAGAGGTTATTTTGGGTTTTATTTTGGATTTTTTTAATCAGCCACCAGGTTTGGAAGTGTAATAACTTCTTTTTGTGCTAGCTGCAGTTTCTTTTTTCCTTCCTGGACGTTTTTTCTGAAGGGACCAACACATAGCACAATTGAACTTAAATTTCTAATCCCATGCATTCCTCAAGGCAGAAACCTTTTGTGCCTAATGATGCATCTAAGAACTGTACATGGATAAAATCTTTGATAGACCAATTAAAAAAAAAAAAAGTCCTAGATTAACCAGATAATAATCACAGAAAAAAGAAACACATATAGATTTGAGACATTCAAATTTAATTCCCTCAACTTACATTAAGTTGAACTATTTCAGGTGTGTCATAAGAGACAAACTCAGTGGATATTCAGAACAAAAAGCTTTCCAGCTGCTCTATCCAGGTTCAGTGAGTGGACAGGACTATAATTTTGAATATATGCAGTCTTTTAGGGCTACTGATTTAACAAGTAACTGAGTGATGGCTTGTATCACAACCCTATTAAATTCTGCTAGTAGATCCCCTTGAAGTGCCTCTTTAAATAGTATCTGCTACAAGCACGAGGAAAATACAGATTCACCCTGCAAATTGCCAAATCTCAGGAGCAGCCACTGTGCACAGATCTGTGCAGGATTCTCCTTGCTCTGAGCTGTGCACCCTTTTAGGACACCCACACCTCCAGCAGACCTGCCTTTGGCTCTGATAATTTGCTGTCCAGCTCAGTTCTCAATGCTGAAAACGGAATAGAAAAAAAAATTAAACTTACAAGCAACTGCATTGAAACTAATCTTTGGGCCCATCCTTGGTCTCAGTAGAATAAACAGGAAATTCTGCATAAAAATATTATGCAGTGATATTTGTGCATAAAAGAGCTGTTACACTTTATTGTGTAATATCAATAATGATAATATTAAAAGCCCACAACTTTTTTTTTTACAGCAGTTGCAGAGAAGAAATGTTCTGGTCCTGGAACTCAAATGTGATTTCAGGGATCTCACATCTGCTAACAAAATAATCAAAGTCATGTTAATCCCAGAATTTGGGAATGGTTGACCTGAAATCCCTTTGGAGTTCTTTGATGAAATGGCTGAGATTATCAGACTAGCCTAAGGAATTGGGATGTCCACACTCTTTTAGGTCAAAAGCACTCTTTAGGGACAGCAGCCTCTACCCATTATGAAAACAGCAGGTACTAGTGTTGGACAAAAATACTTTCTGCTCCTTAGATGATTCCCCTGTTTTCTGCAACCAAGACAGTGTGAGAATTCCCCTGGGCAGTTCTGCAGACACTGTAGCAGCAGGGATTCACAGGCAGGCCAGATTACCAGTCATACACTAAACCAGAGTTTTCTACCAAAATTAAGTTGCTTATTTGGTCCTTTTTGTGTAAGTTTTCCTAAATACTTCTGAATTTCTAGGAAAGTTGTCTTTTGCCAGTACTAATGACTTGTTTTTAAAGATGCTTAACCAAAATTTTATAACTTCCCATAAATTTTGGCTGACTAGACCCCTTAAATAGTTCATTTATCACACAGCCTCTGTCTGGGTTACTAGTAAATCTTGGATCATTGTGGAAATTATAGGATGGCTTCTGTTCCCTAAGGATAGATGAAGGAATCACTTACTGAACTTAAGTTGAATGAAGAAAAGATTTAAGGGGCAGATCTTCAGCTCGAATAAACTGGCAGGGTTCAGTGGAAGCTACTTGATGTCAGCTGTGGATCTTGTCCTTCAGTGTTGAAGGCATTTCCTATATGTAATTTTTCTGTCTTACTGTAAAACAATTTCATATGGTTAAACTGTATTTTCCTATATTGTTCTGCAAGTTTATATACACCATAGTGCTCATCTCATCTCCTGTAAAATAAACTGTACAGAGACACATTGAGCATGGAATTGTCTTGACCCAGTTGCTTTTTCTTCTCCCACAGCCCCAAACCTCACGAGTGCAGTTTGATCAAAGACCCTGAGGGGTGCCACATGGACTTTGATGATGTTAGCTTAATGCAGCTTGAATTTGCAGCCACAGCACTGGGGTGTAATTTTCTTGTGCTTACCCTTTTCAGATCTTCATGTGATATTCAGACATATATGGATCTTATTTATATATATATATTTATATATATAAATACACACACACCAGGAATTTCTGATAGAAAGCAATATAANTATATATATAAATATATATATTTTTATATATGTATATTTATATTTATACAGTTTTTATTTTCAGGTTTTTTTTTTTCTGAAAATGAATTTAAGAAACACATGTGTTTAAGGGGTTCTTGAGCAAGCAAGGTGACCATGAGCAGCCTGAGAGCAGCTGCCATGGAATGGGTGTGTTTTTTATGTTTTAAGTGATCTGGAGCTCTTTCCCCACCCAGTCAATCCTTTGCTTCCAAGCTTCACGTGCAGCTGGAAGCTGAGTTGAAAACACGGCTGTAAAACCTTGTTAATAATTTTTTCTCCTTTCAATATTTGAGTTAACATGCATGCTGACAGGTTTTCTGACAAAGTCAAAATCAGGCCAGCCAAAATCCTGCCTAACCCAACAGCTGCCTGTGGAAGGGGGCTCAGAGCAGCTGGGGTCACAGTTCTGCAGAACACGAGCCCCCCTTCCAGCAGGGTGTGACTCCTGGAGGCAGCACACCCATACAGCTCCTAAACCTCTGTGGAGGAATTCTTTCTAGGGCTTTTTCCACTTTTGAACTCACGTAAGAACTGGTTTCTGCACCCCCCTGCACTCTGTGCTTGTCACAGAGGTGGAAAGTGGTGGCAGAGGTTTGCACCTCTCAGAAGGGAGAAGACACTGAAGGTTAAACATGGAAAAATTCCAGGTGGAAGCTTGGTTTTCACAGCAGTGCCTTTGCACCTCGTCCAAAATTGCCTAAATCTGTTTAAAAAATCTCAGAGTGCTGTTTCAGGTTCTGATGGATGGTGAGGAGCAGCTGGTGAATACCCTGCACACGCTGTGGCACATTTAACAAAAAGCACTTCCTTGTAGAGTCCTGTGACACGACCTTGAAACCCAGACTGGGGGAGACTGAACAAGCCATTTGCTGTGCTGGTGTGGTGCCAGGGCCCAGAAAAACATCACAGTTAGAGGACCAGAGCAGGTATTGGCAGTGGCAGGGTGGCAGCCTTGCAGTCTGCAATATTTAGATGCAGAGGTCAAACACCATTCTGCACAGGAATATCTGTGCTAGACTTCTGCAGCCACGATAATTAAAAAATCAGCTTGGATTCCACGAGGTAATGAAGCCATTGACTTCAGAGGTCCATCCAAGAGGAGAAGCAGGAGAAAACTGCACCTACAAATGTTCCTTGGACACTACAAATGCCTCAGGCCTGAACTTGAACAGTGCTCCTGGACCCATGGGCCACCCGAAGGCAGGTAAGTCCTGTTGGTGCTCTTGGGGGCCCTGACAATGATCTGCTGGATCTGTCTTCATCTGTGTTGGCCACTGGACACACAGACACAAGTCTGCCTTGCAGGGCTTAGGATGGACAGACAGACAGCCTGCAGAAGGTCACAGATGTTTCTGATATTTGCATCTTGATATTTGATATTTCCTTCATGGAAAGATTCACATATTGAAATAGGTGTAGACATGGCTACTGCTGTGAGTCAATTAAAAAATTAAACTTACTCTGCAAGGTGGATGGGCTGAAAGTGTTTTTAAACCTTCAGAAGTCAGTGTGACCTGTGTTCTGCATGAGGCCCTCAGAGGTAAAGCTGTGTGTAAAGGTAAAGTAAAGCTGTGTGTAAAGTAAAAGTAAAGCTGTGTGTAAAGTTAGAGCAGTTGGTTGAACTCAGATCTTGTAATCTTTCCTGGTTTGCTGCACTACCACATTTCTGCCACGTGGTTTCAATGAACACAATGGCAATTTCTGAACTGGTGGTCAGATAGCCCAGACAATTCTATTTGCACAGCTAACTTTGAACTAACCTCACACACAAGGGAGGGTTCAGCACTCATGATCCTCTGGCTTGACTGGAACCACAGAATTACTCATGTCATATTTCTTCCTTGGGGAAGTTACTGTCTCGGTCCTTATACAAATGAAAAAAAATTACAAACATGCACAGGTGAAGTATTTATTGTAGGGACAAACAGTCCAGCCTCAGTGGTCTGTGCTGCAGGCTGTTTGCACTGTTGTTTTCACAAGTCCCTGAAAGCTGAGGATGAAAACCTTCAGCTCAGATTTGATTCTGACTTCCTGTTTTATCAAGTAGAAAACCAAACACTCAAGTCTCCCAGAGCTACAGCAGAAGTTGCAGTCTTTTTATTTACAGAGCTATGCTTTTTTTTATTTTTTTTTTAGACTTAGCAAATGTTTTAAGACTTAATTTGTCTCTGGTTCTTTGCTCAAAGAGACTGGGGCTGGTTTGTTGTGCTCACAGACACCACAGGCAGATGTGTGCTCAGGGCCCTTCTGACCTTCCTTGCTTTGTGCTTTTCCTCTGTTGCTGAAACCAGTTCATTTCTGACCTCCTGAGTCTGTGAAAAGCAGAACTCTGGATTAGACCAAAGGTCCTGGCATGACAGTGACTACTAAGCACCAGTTTCATAGGGAAGGGTGGGAGGAGAAAGCTTTGTCATGAATTTCATGGAATACATTGAGATTCAGCCGTAGCTTACACTGTGATCCTCTGCTCAGGGACCCTTCCCCAGCAGTGTTGGTGTTGGATTTGAACAGCACTTGGCAGATTTTTTGCCTCTCTACAGATGGATGGATGGACACTTTAGTCAGTGATTGATAATTGATGTTCTGTGACACCTTTCTCAAATAAAGTCCAATAAATCCCCCCTTTCCTTCCCTGAAAGGCAAAGGAGAAAGGAAAAAGCTGAAGAATTCTTCCTAGTGCCTTTTTATTGGTTTTTTTCCCTTTCCTTAGTTCTTCTGATGGTGTTTTGCATCCTCTTTGCCAGTTTGATGAATGTGATACACAAGGAAACGGCCTTCCAGCCTTTGAGGGAATGTGGCAGCTGAACTTTAATTTCCTGGAGCTAATTACAGTGATGAAGCTCACGAGCAGCTGCTTCTCACTGTAGTTGTGTGTGGCTCCAGGAATGACTGCAGAGATATCTAAACACAAGATGACATTTAGCACAGCAGAGAATTTGTGGGATTTGAAATGGCAGGTGGAAAAAAAATAGTTAAAAATCCAGAAGGGTGGTTGCTATGGAAGTTGGGAAGATGATGGTAGCAAAATAACATAATGAAGAATTCTACAGATCACAGAATTTTCCTTAATGGGAGCTCAGACTGATGAGAAAAGGGAAGAAAGTTCCAGAATCAAATGAAAAGAATTTTACAGATCACAGAATTTTCCTTAGTGGGAGCTCAGACTGATGAGAAAAGGGAAGAAAATTCCAGAATCAAATGAAAATAAGTGAAAGGAAGGACCAGCATTACCAATTCCAAGGGATAACTGACGGAGCTTTCCAGAATGGAATGTTTGTGCTTTACTGTTTGAGCCTTTGAGGCACAGACTCTGGCCTGTAGAAGCAATATATTTAACAAAGAATGTAAGTACACATGAATAATTAGCATACAGCTGACATTTCTGGCTGTAGGAGGAGCCACTGTGTCTGGAAGGTTGTGCTCTAGGTGTAGTAAAATATCAAAGATTAATAGCCTGTCTCACAACAGATTTCTGAGGTGGAATAAATCTTCCTTGTACATATCAGACCAGTTATCACACCACATCTCATGGCAAAGCTCTTCTGACCCCACAGGCTATTCTGGGCTTGGAATGCAATTTTTTTAACTTTTTTTTTTTTTCCTGGCAAGTTTTGACAGAAAGCAAAATCCTTGGCAAAGACAGCTCCAAAGCTCTGGCAGCCAGGTTTGGGCGTGGGTTGTCTCTGATGTCCTGAGCATTAATAGACATTAATCTGGATGTCTTAGTGAATGGATTGACTCAGCAGAGTCCAGACCCCCAGGACTGTGGGAAGCCTTCATTTCCCACCAGGCTTCCTCAAAAGGCAGTGGAAATCTGGGGAGTAAAGGTGAGAAAGCAATGGATAGAGAGAAAATCCGTTACCAGGTCTCCCTGGGGGAATGTTAAACTGTTGCCTGATAATTACTCAGTGTGCAAATTAAATACATCATTTACCTAAAATACCACTTGTAAGCAAACACCAGTTTAGGCCAGGCTGTCTCCCCACTCCTGTTTTGTCAGAACAAGATGCTTTTCTTGTCCTTCCCCCTGTTTCTGTGTGCCCAGTCTGTCCTGCAGCATCCCTGGCTGCTGCAGGTGGTTTTATCAGCTCACCAGGCTGCAGTGTACCCCCAGGGCCTCCACAAAGGGTGGAAAGGAAATCCCAGGAGCATTCCTGACCTTCAACTTCCCAGGAGGACACTCAGCCTCTCCTGACTCTGACCAACATGTGTGAATTGTGAAGTTCGCTGCTGTCTTCTAGGAATATTTCGAAATTAGGAGCTTGTAATAGTTCTGTGAAATAAATAATGTTATATTCTTGCTGTTAGCTACTCAGAATCTTTATCTAAGTAGTATAAAGTTATCTACTTCAGTTCCTTTCCGAAGGAATCCCTGTGATGGTTGTTTTTGTCTGGATCAGACCTCAGGCCAGCAGGGCCTGCTTATGTAACAGGAGTTGATTTTTATAAACTGAAAGAGGCAAAAAGCCTGAACACAAAATTAGAGAGGAGAAAATGCAGCTAGAGAGACTGCTGTTCAAAACACAGGAAACTGGTTCTTGACCATATGAAAATCTTTAAAATGGAATTAAAAAGTCAACTTTTTCACTGAGATGCCATGAAATCTTACAATTTCAATGTTTTTGACACCTAAGTAAAACAGATTCTAAATCACTTCAATCTGTTTAATGTCTGAAACAATGGCTCTAGAAGAAATCAGTCTGGTTTAAATTGAGGAAGACACAAAGTGTGCATGTGTGATGTCTTTCCAGTGGCTGCTGAAGAAATCCATTCCAGTAAAATTCTATATAAGCAGAATTCACATTCTAGCAAAAAAACCCTTTAAAAACTGCAGATATGTTATTTTAAAATGGATCAAACATTTACAGTTTATTAATATATCACTGAAATATACAACTTTGTATTGATTAAATAGGTTAACACAGATAGAACTGTAAAAGAAATACTTTTTTAAAGTCCCAGAAATAGATTCTTGAACTAATGCTAGTCAATGACTTGATGTTTTCTTTGAAAATAAAAGAGTATAAATGCCACAGGTTGCATGGCTAAACCTTTGTAGCCTGATAAATAATCATGAAAGCCAACACCAATCATAAATTGGTAAGGTATATAAGTGGGATCCTAGAATTTTAACAAACTTGATTGCATTTCACAGGTCTCTGGATGAGTTTGGATGTGAGAAATGAAACTTCACCCTGGCTCTTGTTAAATGGAGGAAGAAGGATTTCACAATTTCCAGCAACTTTTGGTGCTGTCACAATCCCATGTCTTTATCCACTTTGGGTCCCCTGGGGGGAAGGTGGAGGCAGCACTTAACCACTGGTTTGCCATTAAGGACACATTAGGGCAAACCAGAAGTCACAGTGGCTTGTGTCAAAAAAAAAAAAATATTTTAAAAAGGTAACAAAAATTGTATCAGAACATTTGGGCACATTCCATGGAAGTATTTTGGGGTTTCATCTCATAATGACATTTCCAGCACTAAACTTTAAGTGAAGATGCTCAAAAGATGCTCAAAAATGCAAGCAAAAGCTTGGTTCTTCCCAAGTTTGTTTTTTGGGTATTGNTATATATATGTTTGGTCTGGTTTGTTCTAAAACTGGGGTGGTTTTCTTGAGGTGGGGTATGATTTCAGTCTGTGAAGGAAGGAGTCTCTCACTCCTATGAAAAAGGAAAACTGATTTCTCATGACGTGGCTCAAAGCCATCACACATGGACGAAGCTGACAAAATCTGTCTCCAGAGCCTCCTTAATTCCAGAGCTCATCCTGCTTCCTTGTGTACACCACAACAGCAAAAATGTCAGCTCAAAGCAAAAATGCTCCATCCAGAAGACCTCTTCTCCCCAGCCACACAGGTCAGCAACGTCCAGATAAATCCCATTTTTCTCAGACCAAGGAAAACTGGAACACCTGGGATCTCGACAGCTTCGTCCTTGCACTGCACGTCCCAGAGCTCTGAACAGCCTGGAGGTGAGAGATGAACACTTCTGTTTTCTGCACCTGGCTGGTGGCAGGTGCTGTCCCAGGGGACAGATTCCTAAATTTCACTTTCCTCAAAGACCTCCTCGGTGGTCTCGCCGGTGGTGACCTCGCCCTCGCTGCTGTCGGACATGCTCATCTGGGGGGGACCTGGCCTGGCCTCTGTCCTCTGCCTCCCCAGCAGCTTCTGCAGCTGCAGCTCCCAGGGCTTGCTCAGCTCCAGGCAGAAGCGCTGCCTGCTGCTCAGGTGCTGCTTTTTCCGTTTCTGGGAGCATTTCCTGAGGTATTTGATGTTTTCCCCCAGAAAGCAGAGCTTGCAGCCCAAGGGATCTGCCAGCAGGAAACGGGACCAGTGCTTCTGCAGCTCTGCTTTCACCTGAGGGGAGGAGAAAACAGTCACTGGTGATGGCATGTGGAAGGGGTTTTACAGTGACTTCTGTGAGCCAGAGAGAAGTTTGAGAAGAGGATCTGTGTTTACCCCCAATAGAATTTTCTACTAATGTCATTAACATAGAAACCAAGAAAGAAGGATGAACTTGTGTGAAAAACTGGTGACCATCATCCATCCTGGGTGTGGCCTCTGGGAGGCTTCTGACTGCCCAAGGTGTATCTGTTGAAGGCCTTTAATAAATATCTGCTTTTATTCTCTTAGTTCTGTTGAAGGCCTTTAATAAATACCCACTTTATTCTCTAACTTCTGTCTGGCCTCTGTTTTAGGTAGCCACTCCAAGGCATCAGCCTTTTTTATATAAGTAGTTCTGAAACTACTGCAGATTCCTTGACAGATATTTGGAACATCTGGCCTGGCCTCTGTATAAACCCCATCTGTTTGTTTTCCTGGTGTTTTTAGGGAAGTGTCCAGATCCCTGTGGCCGTGTCTGTGTAGTTTGTCCCATGCCAGTTGTCTGTGCTGAGCTTTTTAGTGTCCTGATGCTGGATAAGTGTCTGTTTATTCCAAGCAGTGGAGATCTGCACCTGGGCCAAGTGTAAGGGAGGACAGACAGAGAGATTCAGCTTAGGAAACATTTAAAATTAACTGAGACAGCATCATTTTCCAAGGTAGCTTGGAGCAAGTCAGGCTGGGGTTGTTCAGCCTGGAGGAGAGAAGGCTCTGGGGAAATCTTAGTGCCCCTTCCAGTGCCTAAAGGGGAGAGGCAAAAAAGCTGAGGGACACTTTTTACATGTGCAAATAGTGATAGGACAATAGGCATGGGTTTAAACTGCAAGAAGAAAGATTTAGATAGATATTGGGAGGATGTTCTTCCCTGTGAGGGTGGGCAGGCCCTGGCATAGGGTGCCCAAAGAAAGATTTAGATAGATATTAGGAGGATATTCCTCCCTGTGAGGGTGGGCAGGCCCTGGCACAGGTGCCCAGAGCAGCTGTGGCTGCCCCTGGATCCCTGGCAGTGTCCAAGGCCAGGCTGGACAGGGCTGGGAGCAGCCTGGGACAGTGGGAGGTGTCCCTGCCATGGCAGGGGGATAAATGAGATGGGCTCTAAGATCCCTTCCAACCCATCCTGTGATTTTATGAAATGATGTTTCCAACATGTTGCTGTCTGAGATAATGAAGAACTCTGAATGTGATCACTTCCCATGGAGCTCAGGGGTGAACTCAGAGAGGGTTCAGCCTGACTGACCACAAAGCCTAGGATTTCAGCTGAATAAAGGACTGGATCTCAGGTGGGTGACCATAAACCTCTAATGGCATTTCAGACACCCCAGGCTATCCATACCCCCACACTGCCATCACCACTCAGCCTTCCATGGAAATAATTTGCATTTCAGTCCAAACATGGGGTAGTTCTTGCTGTTCTCTTCACTCCAAACAGTTTTACCAGCTCAAAAAATGCATAGATGCTCTCAATAAACAGAGCTGGTCAGTGTGTTCATCCTTCTTGGTGTCATTAATTCATTTACTAATGAAGTAAAAACTTCTCTCACAGCATTGTGTCTTACCTCTCCGTTAGCAAAGCAATAGAGAACTGCTACCAAAAAACCCTGTAAGAGAAAGGGAGAGGGAAGAGTCAGTGTGCAGGAAATACCTGAAGCTGTAATTTAAAGGTGACTTTAGTGTTAAAACCATAAATATAAACAGTGCTCCTTAAAGTTCAAAAAGGAAACTAGCTGCCTGCATTTCTTTATTAAAGTACCCAGTCACTTGTTTTTGTGCACTTCCTTGGCAAGTGCAGGGCACATTTGGTGCAGATGCTGAAGAGCAGATTACAAAACCCAGCTTTATCTTCATTTTGCTACCATGTAATGTTTTTTTTTCCAAACTATTGCTGTTGCACTGTGACTGCTGCTATTTCCAAATGTGGTAAAATAAAAAAAATGCAGCTTGGTTTCTCATGTTATCTATATGCTTGTTTGGGTTTGTGAATGATTCTACTGAGATCTCATTCGGGTTCTTTTTACAAATTATTTCTATATTAAATTATTAGTGTTAGTTCAAAGTTCAGCTATATTGAGTGTTATGGCCATTTGGAATTGCTGTTTTTCCTTTGAAACTGATTTAGATAACCATCATAAAAAATCCTACATGTACAACTTGTTTTAAACCAACTCCAAAATTGTAATTCCCCTTTGCCTCTCCCTGTCTGGGTTTGATCTCAGGCTAAAGCAGCTTACAGGCTGCATCTCAGCCCCCCAGACATGCAGATTTATTCCCACTGCTTCAGGAAATGCCCTTTTTTGGTGTGCCTAAAGGCATCTGTGACACAAGTTCTGATTAAGAGAATTAATTCTCTGAGTCCCAAGGCAATATTTATATCACAGCTACAAAGGTGCAGTTCACTTGACAACATTCAGTTCCCACACTCATATTTTTCCAGAAATGTTTCTGCTTTGCTCAGACAAAAGTTTAAAAAGAAATCCACACGCACAGAAGCTTCAACCTTTTTCATTATACTCAGAATTAACCAATAACATTCTGAACCTGCTGTTAATTTTCTAACAGTCCTGAATTATTTAGAGTCATTAATTCCTTAAGCAGATGTGCAGTTTATCTGGCACACCAGTGGAAATGGGGACAGGAGAAGTAGCAAACGGAATTTCTTTCTCCTTGTGTTTTATTTCTATCCTTTTTTCATGCTTCACCTGGGTTATGGTGGGAAGATATAGTTAATTAGAGTTAATAATAGGTGATATTAATAGGTGTTAATAATAGGTGAAATTATTTAATAATAGGTGATATTAATGTTAATAGGGGATTATAGAGTTAATAATGGGTGATATTAATAGGTGATATATCTATCACATAAATATATAATGTAGTCTCATCTAATATTTTAAATATTTAAATATATTCTATTAAATACAAGTTTACTAGCTTCAAAAACAACTTTTTATGTAGAACTTCCCCTGCTCCTGGAGGCAGTTCTCTTTTTTGGGGGGTAGAAAGTTCATGACTCTGCTGGGTGGTTTTGGGGGTTTTTTATTATGGGTAGGAACTCCAAATTTGGCCTCACAGGCACCACAAGCAGCAAGAGGATTTAAATTACACTCCTGAGCCTGCTAAGCCTGGTTTTAGGCACTGTGAGAAAGGCAGAGATCAGTGTGATGCTGTGTGAGCATCCCTGGGCTGATTTCAGCCTGTAAATACCTCTGGGAATCTCTGCTGCTGCAGGATCAGAGCATGCAGTGACAAAAAAAAATCACAGCAGAAGGTGCAAAACTTCGCTGGTTATTTAAATTTGATGTTCACTTCATATCCTGGTTTCTTTAATGCTTACTCATTTTTCTCCCAGTAAACTGATTTTCACTCTTAGAAACCTTTCCAATGTGTTGTGACTTCTCAAAGAGACACTTTCAGAATTATCCCAGTGCGAGTGAAAAGGGAGGATCAGAAATTTGGGAGGAATGTTCATTAGCAGAGACACCAACAGGGGAGGACAGATGCACACCTCAGCCTCACAGCTGTTCTTCAGTTCTAATGTCAGTTGCAATGTGATAAATAACTGGGTTCTCTCCACCAGAAATCAGTGGTTTTTTTCCTGAGGGTAACAATTTCCATGCACAAGGGAGCCAGGATGTTTAGATTGCCCCATTTCCTAAAGCAAAGCAGCATCATACCTACACCAGAACTCCTATTTAGAATTTAATTTTGTGCTCCTTGAAAATGTTTGAGTTAAACCTTCAGCTGAGATCCCAGGGATAATTGTTTTTCTTTAACAAAACAGTTTAACTGCCTTTTAAAACTACTGAGAAGATTTACAGACTAAACAAATGTAATTGGGTACAGTTTATGTGCTTTTTGGCTAATCCCTTCATAAATAATGCTGCAGCTAAAAAAGAGAATCTGCAATAAACATTGGCTAAGATCTCTGGGTATTTTTTAATGGAGCTTTGCTTCTAAAGCATGACATGCTGCCAAGCTCATGCATGTTTCTCTAAAAGGAATGAAGTTTGTGTTCTTTAGCAAGGATGAGTAAGCTGGTTTATATATCAGATTTCTTTGTACAAGCCAGTAAATAAAATCTTCACTTAAAATGATTCTGCACTTTTAAAATAACATCTAGGCACTGCAACCTCTCCAAGTAAGGATATTTCTAACCAAGGAACTTATACTGCAACATTAAGGTCCCTTCCAACCCAAATAATTCTGGGATTTTGTGAACACCATGTCAGCAGGCTCCTTGGGGTTGTGGCTCTCCAGGAATCCTCTGCTGTCACTCAGGACATTTTTCCCCTCAAGCTGTGGTGGGAATTTTAAATTATATCCACAATAACAGTGCCAAACCACTGATGCATACACACACCAGAGCACAGGTGCATGCATGCAAAGGCTAAATTCCAGAATCATCATGAATTGAGGAGCAATGCTCGGATGGATTCATGCCTCAGGCTGCAGGAGAGAGCAGCAGTGGCAGAGCAGTGAATTTCTGAGGAGCCAGGAGAGATTCCTGGGTTTTGCAGCAAAAAAAGATCTGGAAATTGCTGTCCTGGTGCCCCA
>WEZZ01014260.1:211703-224823 GCA_013400585.1 Chloropsis cyanopogon | reverse complement strand
TATAATTATATATATATATATAAAATCTGTGCCAAATAAACACAGAGATTTCTTTCTAAAGACTACAGACATTTACAATTAGCTATGAATTAACACATTACCTCTGGACTGAGGTATAATATCCATCCAGTTTCATCATTTGGTCTTTTTGAGTAAATATTGTAGTACACAGAGTCTTTTATAAGAACTGCTGCAGCACGCAAGATAAAGGATGCAAATAAGTTCATATGGATGTAGTTTCTTGTGCAGTGGAGTTTTCTGTGGCAGAAAGAATAATGCATGAATCCTCTGGAATATATTTAATTTGCAGAAACGAAAATTTTAAAAGCCAATAAAAACCCAGCAAAATAACTTTTTTTATTCGTATTGTTGCCATCAATGGATTCTGCTGAGAAATTGCGTTTGTATTGCTCCTTGGAAAATATAAGTTATTTACATGGAATCAACAGAATGGTTTGGGTTGGAAAGGATCTTAAGGCCCATCTCATTCTGTCCCCTCTGCCACGGGCAAGGACACCTTCCACTAGATCAGGTTGCTCCAAGGCCCATCCAACTTGGCCTTAAAATCCTCCAGGAATGAGCAGTTTCTCTGGATGACCTGTGCCAGGGCTCACAGTAAATAATTCCTACCTAACACCTAATCTAAATCTACCATCTTCAGCTTAAAGCCATTCCCCTTGTCCTATCACCCCATGCCCTTGTCCAAAACTCATCTCAGATTTTTTGCAGCCCCTTTCAGGTACTGGAAGGTACCAGAACACTGGAAAGTAAATAATAACTTCAATTTAATGAACAAGAATATGAGTACAGGGCTCTGTATGTTTAAAATGCATGTAAATTTATACTAACCTGAGAAAAGAAAGAATGAGCAGAGCTAACACCAGCGAGATGAGAGAAAAGTAATATCCTATAGTGTACAACAGCTGCAACGTGGTCAGTAGTTTATGTTCTTCTTCCTGGGAACAAAGAAGACAAATGTGTTATGTGGGCAGGGGGGCAGAGCAGAAACACAGCTCAGGAACTTTGGGGATCACCTTCTCTGAGTTTCAGGGAGCCAGGGCAGGATTCTGATCCCTGCTCTCTGCACTGCCCTCTGAAATCAGTGTATGACAGGGATGCTTGCACCCAGAGCTTCTCTTTCAATCCAGGCTATTCCCAGATTCCTCCTGCACAAACCCCAGCTGATCCTTGCCACGATTCCAGGCACCAAAGTGGATCCTGGTGGAGCAGCAGCTGCAGAGATCAGCTCGCTGAACCTGCACACCAAGTGTGTGTGTGTGGGCTGGGGACAGAGCCACTGCCCAGCTGTGCCTGCACAACCTGAGAGCCAGCTCTGCCTGGAGCTCTTCAAACACTGACTTCTGTCTTGAGTTCAAAGGAAAAAAATATAATTATTAAATTAGAGCTGTCTTGAGTGTCTTTAAATGACAAATAAGACCTCAGAGGAGGAAGGGAACTACTCACACTTCCATAGATTATCATAAACATCCTGAGCTGAAAGGTACCCGCAAGGATTGTTGGAGTCCAGCTCCTGGCCCTGCACAAATTTCCTTTCAATTTGCCTAATTTAACATTTCTTTTCCTAAGTTTTTTCTATTTTAGCTGCTTATGTCCACCTCTCAACTCTTCAAACTTCTAGCCCAAGGAAAGCATCTCTGAAGAGGGAATGAGATACAGGATATGTGGCTTTCATAATCCATATTCGGCCTGCAGAGCTTTTTTTGGAGCCTGTGTCCTTTCCTCAGTGAGTTTGCTGTTTTTCTTGTTCCAGGAGCTCTAGCACAGCCTTCCTGCCAGCAGTTTTCTCTAACAATTCCATGCTAGTGAGCCATGCCTCTCTTGAAGGGGCTGAGAGTGCCCAGGGAAATCAGAGTGGGTGCAGGAGATTCCCAGCTCCATGGAAACATTCCAGCAGGTAAAAAAACTGCTAAAAATCTCAACTTATAACCTTGGCTATTTCAATTTTGCAGCACCAAAGCACATGGAACCAAGCTGATTCCTCTGATGTGTGAAGATGCTGGCTCTGGGTTATTTGCAGCATCTTGGGGGGTTTCAGTTAAATAAAACAAACAGGTACACGCCCACATTTAGTGTTGGTAGGTTAAAGCTTTCAAAGAAATTGTCTGCTGTCACACAAGATGAAATAATATGTCTTGCAGAAACAAATATCCTATCCAGAATGGTCAACAAACCTTGGAAAACACTCAGAACTGATGAATATTTATTACATTTGCATAAATAAACTGAAAGTTTGGAAATTCATGTATTTACTATATAAAGGGCTTAGTAAGAACATAGATACTAACACAGAGATACTAAACTAATAATGTTTCATAACTAATCAGTAAAGCAGTGTTACTTGATAAAGTAAGAAACAGCTCTTGGTCAGTATTAAAAAGTAAAAAATGGTGGTAATGGTGCTTACCTAAGAGACCTAATTCTGACATCTGCTAAGCTGAACTCCATGGCAAAAGAGGTTTGGCTGACAAAGTCCAGCCCTGGCCTGATGCAGTGTGAGAAATACAGGAAGGATGGCATTAGATTAGGGTGGATCCTCCAGTCTCTGACCAGCTAACCTTGAAATACCCAATTAACAGCTCATTAAATGCTGAAAGGCTCAGAAGGAAGTTGTCTGACTTGGACAGACTGATGTGATTTAGGAAGATGCTGGGATGCTCACTTGCTTGACAAGTTGCAGTGGTTTTCTATTTTATTAGGAGAAAATCAGCACATGTGAACACTGGAACAGAAAATAACTTGTGGCATCTAAAGCAGGAATCCCCTTCTTTAATATTTTCTTTTCTGCTTCTTATAAATAAAATAACAGCTTTCCATTTGGTAATTTAAATGAAATGTGAAGATGCTTTGCAGGTATTAAATGGAAATGTTTTGTCAGTTACTCAGGAAAGGATTAAGAAGATTAAAGTTTTCAACCATAATATAAAACATACTTACATTTTTTTGGAAATGATTTTTCTCAGAACATTCTGAACTATCCCGCCAAATGTCTGAGGAATTTTCCTTTGTTTGCCAAATCCCTTCATCCAAGCAGACTCTGTATACATGTCCTACACTTCCTGAAAGTAAACAGAGTTTTAGTTTGAAAGGTCAAAATAGAGATTTCATTTTTCATACACGTTTGAAAGATTCCTACCTCCACAACAGACCCTACACCACCCATACTCAAAAAAAGAATAAAACCCCACTTTTCTTTTATCTTTGTCAATATATTTTTTATAGTTACATAGGACAAAGTAGGAATGTAGACCAGCAGAAATAAATTCCCAGAACGTACCTGGTTTTTACAGGAAAACCCACACAGCACATCCAAAAGAGAAGCCTACATCTCAATTTATTAATTTTTCCTCATTCAGCTCGTGCATGGGTAATTCACTGACCAGGCTGTGCAGCCAAAACTGCCCAAGGATTTGATGAGGGACTGATCTTTCTGTGACACCTGGTGCTGCAGGCTGATATTTCATTTCTGTGCTCTGGAGCCCCCTCAGCACGAGGGTGAATTGGTGAAGTTTTCTTGGTTTTCACTGCTTTCTCCCAATTTAGACTAATTAGGAATTTGCCCACAGCATCAGAGGAATGGTATGGGGACCCTGGATGATGTTTGATGTTGTCCTTAACAGCTGCCACCCATTTATTTCTAATCAGACCTGAGCTTTATTAATCATTTTTGAGTTCAAAGTGTTTAAGGGTGGTAGCAGCAGCCAGAATATTTTGCTTTTCTCAGCTCAGAGTTTTGTTCTCTGCTTTGGGAGAACAGTTAATTGTGATGGAGCTCTGTATCAATACTAGGCACTGGAAAAAACCTTAAACCACCCATGAAATGTGATCAGAAATTTGTAGAAATTCAGGCAGGGGAAAAAAAGAGTCTCCATTCCATGGAGGCAAGACACTTTTGTTCATTATGAAGAGCTGGGATTGTTCTAAATGGTTGGCAGAAGCAGTTTGGGAGATTAGATAGAAACTTGGTGTCTTAATGCTTATTAGCATTAAAAAGGATATTATTAATTATAAATTATAGAATGTTATGTATTTAATATATAACATATATTGTATATTACATATTATATAATAGCTAATAATAAATAATATAGATATAGATAATATATATACTATAAAATAGTTACTAATATATATAATATATAACAATTGTAATAAATATATAATAATTATGTATTATCTATTGTATATTATATATATTTTAATTTTATATTATATGTTTGTTTTCTATATTAACGATATTATTATATTAATAATTTTTATAATAAAGGGCAAACTATGTGTTTTGGGCTGGAGAAAGCTGGGATAAGCAGCTGGCAGTATTCTCCCATAAATGAAAGGACTCAGGCAGGGTTGGTCCCTCCAAATGGAATTAGAAAAGAGCTCAGAATCCTGTTCAGCAGGGTTCAGAAATGCTGCTCTGTGCTGATAGCAGTGCCCTGACATTCCTTTATGGGGAATGCTGTTTGGTTTCCTACAGCTTTGGCCCTGAAGGTTTTTCCCCCCTTCCTGAGGGTCTTTCCCTGCAGGAAAAGGCTGCTCCAAGGCTGGTTTGTCCCCACAGCCCTGGGTGCTGTGCTGTACCCCACTGTGGGGCTGGCTGCTGGGAACACCTCTGGCTTTGGCTCTTCCAATTTGCTGGAATCACGTCTGGGATCAGTGGGGACCCCAGAAGTTGAAGCTCAGAAGCTGAACCCTGAATCTATTACTATGAATAAAGCCCTGGCAGTATGGTGTGGTGGTTTTAGGGTTTTTTCTTTACATTATCATTTAAAAAAAAATAAAATCTGTAAAGTATCCTATAAATTTTACTCCAATTCTTATTATCCTTTCTTTTAGTTACTATTTATAAATTTTNTCTTTCCCTGCAGGAAAAGGCTGCTCCAAGGCTGGTTTGTCCCCACAGCCCTGGGTGCTGTGCTGTACCCCACTGTGGGGCTGGCTGCTGGGAACACCGCTGGCTTTGGCTCTTCCAATTTGCTGGAATCACGTCTGGGATCAGTGGGGACCCCAGAAGTTGAAGCTCAGAAGCTGAACCCTGAATCTATTACTATGAATAAAGCCCTGGCAGTATGGTGTGGTGGTTTTACGTTTTTTTCTTTACATTATCATTAAAAAAAAAAAAAATCTGTAAAGTATCCTAAAAATTTTACTCCAATTCTTATTATCCTTTCTTTTAGTTACTATTTATAAATTTTTCTCTATACCCTTATAAAGTTTTAAATCTACTTTACCTTTCTCCTCTTCCTACCTCACATCAAAAAATAGACAAGTATATTCTAGTGAGTGCACCATTAATTGACCAGCACTGAACCCACCACACTAATTAGTACATCAACCAAAAAATCTCAAATTGCCAAACCAAAACCACTTACACAGGTTGCAAATGTTGCTTTACAGCAGACAACACAGAGCTGTGGCAAGCACAGATGGGGAAAAAGGGCAAATAAACATCAAAAATGATTTTGTGCCTCAGTTCAGAAGTGGCAGAAAGGGGTGAGGCTCCACTTCAGAGGACACTGGGGCAAGACAGACAAACAGCACCTGTCCTTTAGCTGATCCTGGCACAGATTCCAAGGCAAGTTACCATTTTCACATCACCACTCTCACATTACCATTTTCCAGCCATGGCAGATATGAAGGACAAGGAACAGAGACATTTCCAGGGGGTGAGTAAGGCCAGCAAACAAATTGATCAAATGTCCCATTGCAATGTACTCCTGGGGAGAGAAGCAAATAAAAGTTTTACAAAAAAGCTGTGCAGAGCATGGACAATCATGGAAACTACTCTGTACTGCTCCAGGTAACCTGCAATTACAAGATATTGAGGATAAATGTTGTGTATCCACTGTGCAATGCTGCAAGTACAAAGCAGAAACAGGAGCTGCCCTTCCTCCCTGAGTCCACACTGGAGGCTTTACACCCTCCACTGTGAGATAAAAATTGCTTAAAATCAAAAGGAAGGTGAGGTCAGACCTCACCAGGGCCTGCAGATCCCCATGGATGCACAGTCTGGGCAGAGAAGGAGAAAGGCAGATAAGATTTCCCATGGCTGAGCCTGGGAGACATCGGGGAGTTGGAGATGAAGAATTCCAAACAATCTGCAGCTGTGATCATGTTAACTGTGCTGGGTGATGTTTGTAGTAAAGGGTTAATTGGCCAATGGTGTGAAATGGATTAAGAAATGACCAGGGAGGTCCAGCTGTAGCAAACTAGGAAAAAGAAGAGATCAATCAATAAATAGATCAATCAACAAAGAAGAGATCAATCAATAAAGAAGAGATCTATCAATAAAGAAGAGATCTATCAATAAAGAAGAGGTTTTGCCTGTCATGGCTGCTGAATGATGAAGTCTGGATTTGTTGCTTTCTTTACTGTCCCCCATACCACTGGGGATGATTTTGTGACAAATTCCTTTTGAGGGACAGCACAGGGACGGCTCCAAACTCTGCTCTGTGACAGTGACAGAACACGTGGAATGGCTGGAGCTGCGCCAGAGCAGGTTTGGGTTGGATCTCAGTGAAAGGTTCTTCCCCCAGAGGTGCTGGCTCCCCAGGCTCCCCAGGGAATGGGCACAGCCCTGAGGCTGCCAGGGATGCCCAGGGTGGGATTTTTGGGGTGTCTGTGCAGGGCCAGGAGCTGCTCTGGGTGATCCTGGGGGTCCTTCCAGCTCAGAGTGTTCCATGATTCTGTGATTATATGACCACAGAGAAAGGAAAATAAAGAAGGGGCTTCAGGCTAACATTTGTGTCAGGTGAATTATTCTGCATTTAGAACTTAGGGACAGGCATACAGCAAGACAATATTTGTGTATTAGTCAGTGTTACTCAAGAAATTTCTTCATTGCTTAATTCCTTACCACTATCTACAGATGATTCCTGCAGCATTTTCAAGCATTCCTGTTTATATTTGTTCCATCCAGTGGTGGTTTTTTCCAGCAGAGAACCTTTGGCCTGGGAGTGAAAATACTGTACACAAGGAAAATCAGTTAGAACCTTTTAATCCTTAATGATAAGTTTCTTCCCATTATAAGAAATTTTGGTCTGAGCAAGAAATGAGGAGAGGAGAATGGAGGAATGGTAGGTAAAAAAAGTCTACAGGGCTTTTTGGTTTTAGAATATTTTTAAAGTCAATCAAGCACACCTGGTTAAGTAGTACAGCAAAAAAAAAAGTTGAATAAAGCAGTAATGAATAATCAACGCTATTTAGCTACTAACACTTTCCTCTGGTGCATTCTCTATTCCTGCCCAGCATTTCACAGACCACTTGTTTTACCAGCAGCTGCAACTGTGCCATAGGCATCTTTCTATTCCTTTTTTCCCTTTTTTTTTTAAATAAACACTTCTGTAAATTTTAGTTTTACTTGCCCATTTACACCGTGTTGCCCTTTTTTGCCTCAACAGGGCACTGTTTTGCTTTCTTCTTGTGTCCACAGGTGAGAAGAGTCTTTGCCCTCTAGATTTCCCACATAATAAAATGTCAGACACATCCTTGTCTGGCTGCAGAGGTCATTATTTATCCACAGAAAAATTCCACCATCCTGGGCACCCTCTGTGCAATGAACCCCCTGATCTCCTGAAACCATGGCTTTGAGAGGCCAGAGCAGGCAAAGAGTACTGTTACTAGGAGTCACCAAAAATGAAAAATTCATTGCTGGTAGAAAATGTTACTGATTCTAATGAGCAAATTTTGGAGAGCAAACAAAATATAAGTTTTCTAAACAATATTTTTACTAAATGATGCTTTTCAGTTCTCCAGGAAAAGTCAATTTCTTTTTGTCTGGACTACACCCTTTCTTTGAAACTGCCTTTTAGACATGTGTGGTTCTCCTGATGTTGACTGACCATGGGCTGAGATATATAACCAGACCAATACATGGCTGTGAACTTCACCTTCGTTCCTTTAAACTTATGGTTTGTTTTTATTTTAATGAAGAAAATGATATTTATTTACTGTCAAAACAAGAACAGTGTTCTGGTGAGCTAGCTCTTAGGTAGGATCACTGTTTCATGCATGTTTTTATTAAATAAAATGTTGCCTGCTCAATACTCTGCTTTTAATCTCTCAGCTAATTTCCAGACACCCACTTTAGGCTTCAGGGAGTAGAAAGACCATAATCATTCTTCCGTGGATGGGCTCGCAAGATAAGGAGAGAATATTTACAGCAGCCATGAGAAAGGAATGCATGTTTCCAAAATAAAAAAGCATCTTGACATTTCCCTCACGTAGGCCTCAAAATTCTGGGAGCCAGGGGAGATTCCTCAGACACTCGTGGGTCAGTGAACCTCATCTGAAGAGGCAGAGACTTGGAGATGACGCATTTGTAGACAGAACTGCCTGGTGGAAGGAAGAACACTCCAGTTTCTGATAAACAAATGCGTTAAACAGCCCAGGAAACACAAAGGAAACCTCGCCGTGGCTACCTGGAAGCTTGTTTGGTCCATTCCTGGAGATGAGGAATGTTCCTGGAGTTGAGGAATTCAAGGATTCACAGCCATGGGGAAGTTCACCCAACGAGAGTGACCAGCAGCTTAGGCCTAAATGACAGTTCCACATCACCTCCTGATGGAATTGTCCATTCCAAATCTGCAGGCACGCTCACACAACCAATTATTGATGTAAAGACTTGTGAGATCAATTTGTTTTGGTCACACAGCCAATATCTGATCATTATTATCTTCCATTATTGAGGTAAAGACTTGTGAGATCAATTTGTTTTGGTCACACAGCCAATGCCTGATCATTATTGATGTAAATACTTGTGAGATAAATTTTTGTGGTCACACAGCCAATACCTGGTCACTTTTGATTGAAATACTTGTGATATAAATTTTTTTGGTCACACAGCCAATATCTGATCATTATTGATGTAAATACTTGTGAGATAAATTTGTTCTGGTCACATACCCAGTACCTGGTCACTATTGATGTAAATACTTGTGAGATCCAGAGGATGTCCCAGGTTGGAATGGAAACACAAGGATCACCCAGTCCAACTCCTGGCCCCGCACAGACACCCCAACAATCCCACCCTGCCCCTGGGATCTTTGTCCACACATTTATTGAGCTCTGGCAGCCTCAGGGCTGTGCCCATTCCCTGGGGAGCTGGGCAGTGCTCAAACACCTTCTGGGTGAAATTTTTTTTCCCGATATCCAACCTAAACCTGCCTGAGCCAGGTTCATGCCATTCCCCTTGGGACCTGGGTGACAGGAATGAGGACTTTGCAGATTCCTCAAAGTTTGCTTGAAGGCAAACCAAGTAGACTGGGAATAAGGCACTTGATGTCTTGAGAAGGCTGGCCCAAAACTGAGACTAGGCAGAGTTAAAGAATAAAGCAGGGATTTATTCAAAGGATCTCCTCCATGGATCCACCTTGGGCAGCACCAGAGCCCAGCCAGGGCTGCACCCAAGATGAACCAAAATGGGCACAAAATGCACCAAAATGGGCACGGGCTCTGTCACTGTGATCAGTTCTGCTCCATTTGCAGATTGGAGTTAATTGTTAATTCCAGCTTTAGCCCATGCAGTCCCATCCTGCTTGTTTTTCTCTCCTCAGCCCACGGTGTTTGTGCTCTTGGGCTGAGATTTGGATCATTTGTCCTTGGTCCCCAGCTGGAGAAGGAATTGTTTTGTCTCCCTGCTCTGTGCAGAGAGCTCACCATCCCCTCATATGAAGCCCAGACCCCCACACTAAAGCAGCACAGAATGTGAAAAATTTCCAGGGAAATTTCCCATGTTTCAACCAGTGCAAGCATGCAGCTTTTGATCTGTTCTACATTTCAGTTGCCATTCAGCCACAGGACTTCTGACTGGGGAAAATTAAAATCCCGTGTCCAAGACAGAAGCTCAGAAAGTCCACGATCTTTTGCCCTACACTGACATCATTTCAGTTTGTCTGAAATTTATTTGGTAAGAAAGGAACCGCCTCTCCCACCCGCCTGGCTCCTGCCTGTGCTGAAATTCACCCGTGAGGAAATTTATTCAAAATTTATTCCGAATTCCCTGGAAGTGTCTGGCCATTTATTGAGATTGCCCCAAGAAGGCACCACTCTTTAGAAATGTTTTGGATTTAAATTAATTTCAGGCAGAAGAAAATTCTGCCTGAAGCTTTCATTTAGGAAATGGAATATGTTTGGTTGCAGACCTGTTTAAATTTAAGTTTTTCATAACTGACCACAGTACAGTCAGGATTTCACCCTTTTAATTTTTCATACTAAGCTGGCAGTGAAATGAAATGTTTCTGTTTATTCAGACTATGCTCTTATGGACAGAAAAAAGCCCCATCAATTTAGGCATAAACTAAAAATAAAAGCTGAAAAATATTTATTCATTCTTTCAGCCATGATCCAGGTTTAGCCTGATGAATATTTTTCCTATCTATAGAGCTTTTTGCTAGAAAATACAGATATAGTGATTTATGGCTGTTATTCCTTTAACTGCTTTTTTCTTATGAAATAAAATATGAACAAACACAGCACATATTTCTTTAAACAAGCTGCAAGAACCACCGTGACAAATTAATTCACTGTGATTAGTCTAGCAAAGTTTTGATTTCACAGAAGTATTTGGGAGATTTTCTGTCAGCACTGATGGAACTAATGCTTTGGCCGAGGTGTGTCACAAATCTGAGAGTTGTCTCAGTTCTATGAACAGAAGCTCTAAGCAGAGAAGCACTAGATTTGAATTATATGAAAATATTAGGAATGTTTTCTTAAAAAAAAAAAAAAAATAGGATTTATCTCCTGGTAATTTTTTCTTTACAAAATGTTAGAAACACAAATATGGGTTCTACAGCACATACAGCTGCAAACCCACTTTCTTAGAAACCCAAGAAAATGGAGATTGAGTGGATAGAAATACCTTTTTACTTTCAGTTTATTGTCCTGATGCTCATACACTTCAAAGAAATGTACCCTAAATATATCTGTGAATTTTATTCAGTCAAATTGAAATTTACCAAATATCAGTAATTGTTTCAAAAATTTATTCAAATCGATATTCGATATTAATAAATTAATCTTGATAATTATATTAATAAATTATTTGTATTAATAAATTAATAAGAATTACTAAAAACCTACGTGCAAATTTCCTTGAAGTGAATTTCACTGAGATATTTTCTCATTAAATACCTAAATCCCTTCCAATTTATGAAGTAAGTAAGAAGGAAGCGTTTAGAATTTTGTAAAGATTTAGGGGAAAAAATAAAAATAAAAATAAAATGGTTTAGTGGATCTGTACAAGAAACAAAGGCAGAAATCTCATACAGATTTATTTGCTTTCTGCATGAAGGTGAGGTGCAGAACAAAACCAGCCAGATTTCACAAATTGGAGATTCAATGCTCACAAGTCAGAGGCTAAAAATTAGTGCCAGAAACAAATCAAAGCTGGGTTTAGAACAGAGAAAAAACAGTAGAAAATAAACATGATTCATAATAGTATTTTTATCTGGTAGGAAAACTGAAAACCAAATGTAATTCAATACTGATCAATACTTGTATGAAAAGTGATTGTGAAATGGTTGTAAACATAATTTATTCACGGCATGAGAGGATTAATAGAATAAAATTGTAATAAATGACCTATCAGGGAGAGTTCCAATATAAAACTCTACAGCTCTGCAGCCATTATTTCTCATGACTAATTAGCAATAAAAATAAATTGTTATGTCAGAAGGATCTTTGGTACAGACACGCTTTGCTGTTTGTGACAGTTAAAATGCTTCATGCTAGGGATTCACTTTGATACTGCCCGTTATTAATTAATTATTGCATTAGCTTACCTGTTTGACAAGAAACAAGATCATGATAGAGCTGGCAGAGGTTGGAGGTATCCTGGACCAGAGTCCCATGCTGGAACAGACAGCAAAAAGTGCCACCATGCCCATTCGAATTGATTTGTCCCCAGTATGATGATATCTCACTCTGAAGATCAATTATATCAATTTAAAAAAAAAGGAAATAAAAATATCTTCTTTTATGAATGCCACCGTTCCATGAATCTTCTCTCCAAACAAGTGAGGAAGTCTCCTGAAGTGTTTGGCTTTGCTAAACTCCAGCTCTGTGTTGGTTTTCCTGATTAAAGGCAGAGAGAGCTCAGTCTAAACTTCACAGCAACTCTGCTCACTGCAGCTTCTCCATTAGCCAATAAGAAGTCAGAAAACTCTTAAAACATTAAAGGGCTGATCCTGTTCCTTGAAGCTCCAGAGGAATTTTGCCAGTGATTTTTCCAGAATGCAATCCAGCTCCACAAAACCACACACATATATATATATTTATATTTATACACACCTCATGTAACCAATAAATGACACCTTAGAACCCAGAAAAACTTTGTGTAGGAAGCTTGCTGACTCTGGTTTTCTGCCAGAAAGCAGCTCAGTAAAAGTTGGTTTTATGCTTTTGGGTCATATTTTGTCAAATGTGCACAGCCAGTGCAGGATCAGGGAGAACCTAAATGTGAAAAAAATAAAATAATGCATTACCAGCAGTTAAGTTTGACTGCAATTCTTGTGATTTCAGTGTTTTCTCCAAAGCTGCAGCTGCCAGGTGGGTCGTGGCTGTCTTGGTGTTACCTGCATAAATTCTGTTTACACACCTCTCAACTTTATTCCAGCAAAAATCACTGCATGTAACACTTTGCTTGAAGGAAGGTCCAGCAAATCAATTTGTTCCTCTCTTATTTTCTTTCTTTTTTCACAGTTTAGACAGAACAAGCTGATAAATACTCATACAAGCCTTTTCTCCTGTTAAATAGAGCATCCTTGCATGAAAAATTGGTTTGAAAGTTGTGGGAGCAGCATCGCTAGGGCATGAGCAGAAAAACTGCCTCTGTGAAACATCTCAGACTGCAGGTGTCAGCCAGAAGGTATCAGTGAGTTCACAGGTCTCAAAATGGATTTAATTAATGAATATGCAGATTACTCAGAGGAACAGAAACACAGATAAGTGTTTAATCCTTAGAAGGGTTTCCCTGCCTCCCTCCCTCCCTCTCCTCCTGCTCCCACTCCTGTTCTCACAAGTGCTACACCCTTGTGAAAATGCAGTGACACAAAGGTTTAGACAAAGGTTTCAATTAATTTTGAAATCAATTTCAAAAACTAAC
>WEZZ01014260.1:186858-209055 GCA_013400585.1 Chloropsis cyanopogon | reverse complement strand
CTGGTGGAGCTCTGAACACAGGCAGTCACCATTCTAGGGCTGTATGCTCTGAAATGCTGTAGCTGGCCAATCAATTTTAGCTCCTTACGAGTTATTTTTATAGTAAGAGTCACAACTGTGTTCAGTTTAAAGTGTTCAGTGTCACAGGAGCATTTGGAACTGTGAGATTTTGTTTATTCCTTAGCTAAGAAATAGAGATTCCTTCAGTGTGACTCCAATCAAGGTAAAGAGGAATGTTTTGTTTGTATAAATAAAACTTTAGTGATTGCACACTGGGATACTTCCAGTGCTTCTGTGTTCTGTGGATGATTCATGGGGAAAATTATCATTTATTGTCACACTTCCCCATATTTCTTTCACAATACATTGCTGCCAAGCAACACTGTCCTTTATTCTTAATCTCCCCTGCCACATGATTTCTGGCCATGCCCAGATCTCTGCTCTCTGCCTTAAACTCCTAAGCCAGCACAATTTTCTGGGAGGGATGAGGAATGGGATGGTGAAGGCAGGCAGGTGTTTCACCAGGCAGACAGATGCATAAATCTGCAAAAGGGAATTTCTGCAACAATTGCTGGCGCAGCCCGGGAAGATGCCAGCCTCAATCCCAGAGGCAGACAGGAGGCACAGAGCCTCAGCAGCGTTTTCTCTGAGTTTCCTCTCTTTAGTCTTCTCCATCACAGCTTTCAGCAGCAGTTACTGGTGCGAGGGCACGAGGAAAGTGGCCAAACCTTTCTGCAAAGGCGACAGCCAAGGGGATCTGTGCATCCGCTTCAACAGCCCCGACGGCAACGGCAGCCAGGCCGTGCAGTACATCTGGGAGACCGGGGACGACAAGTTCGTGGAGAAGAAGTTCCACGCTGGCATCTGGTACTCCTGTGAAGAAATGATCAACGAGGAAGGTGAGCAAACCCGTGGGAATTTGTGTAATGAAGTAATCGCGGTTATTCCGACTTGTTTGGTGTCGCCTTCCCCTCTGTTTCGTTGTTGCCGATGTGTTTTACGGTGTTTGCGTCTTTAAAAAGTTGCTTTCTCTGGCAAAGGGGACCTTAAAGGGTACAGTCGAGTCAATTCCTAAAAAATTCCTGATCAATTCTGCAAAGAACATTAGCGTGACAGGTCGTGGTTTTGATTTAGCTGACAGGTTGTGGTACAGATGAAGATTATTTATTTTTTTATTCTACTCACTATAACAGCAAGTTAAATGACTTTAACAAGAAAACGTTTCATTTTTCCAATGCTTTTATTCCTTCAGTCAAAAATGAACATACTTGCTTTAAATAATTGCATCTGATCCCCTATGGCAACATAAAGCAAACTGATTTTTTCTTTTTTTATTTTTTAAATCATTTGCACTAATATATCTGTGGGATCTAAAGTAGTTCCTGGAATTCCTCTTGAGCACAGATATCTCTACTTTCCTGCTGTGATCTCACCTTGCATAAATCAAAGCAGAAAGGATTATTTTCATCCTGATAAAATATGATATGGTGCCATTATGGTTAGCCATAAATGGTGGCATTCAATTGGGGCTCACTCTGCATATATAAATATTATTAGAATGAAATTAGTTTGCCATTACAAAAATTTTCTGGTTAATTTTAGATTTTTGGATAAGGGAATTGCTGGTTCAAGAATTCAAGCTTTTATTGCGAAACCAGATCAACATTAAGTTCTTCCCTTTATTGTCCTGATCAAACAACAGCTAGAACAGAACTTCAGAGGAATCAAAGCAGTTGTCACCTATGCTATAAAATACAAACATTTTCTCAGTCACCTGTCCTGAAGGTCCAGTTCTACCAGAAGTTCTTGTAAGTTGTGCAGTTTTAAGGGGAAAATGTCAAAGATCAGAGCAATGGGTCCAAAAATCACATTTTATCCATGCTATGGGCACCAGGGTTGTGTAATTCGAGCATCTGCTATGGAAGCTCATGTTTGGGAGCTCATGTTTTCTGACTTGGTGCAGTTAGGAGCTGGAAAAAACCCACCCAGCATGTCCAGATCAGAGCAGAATTAATTCTGAGAGCTTTGTTCACAGCATCTGTGTGGGGGTCAGGAGGTCGTGTGGGTTTGAGAATCCAAGCTTACAGGAAGAAATTGGAATGAAGCTTAGAGGGAATTTGTGTGAGCAGCAGCCTGGCTGCTGCAGGGAGAGCAGCTCTGCCCTAACAGAGGATTGCCAAGGAATTTTCCTCTCCTGCCTTTCACAGCTACCACCTCATGGAAATACAATTCACAGCCTTTCTCTCAGTCCTCCAGGCTCTGGTTCCACCTTGAAATACTCTGTGAGGACTCTCTGGTTAAACCCCAGGAGCAGGTTGGTGTACCAGGGTCTCTGTGTGCACTAAAACAGCTTCTCCTGATCTTCTCACTTTCTGCTTCTATGATAGATTTTGCATTTTCTTCTTTCTATTCATCTATTTCTTTAGAGCATTACAGAATACAAAATAACCCTGAATGTGATTTTTTTTTCCTTTTTTTAGGTGAGAAATGCAGAAGCTTTATCAGTCTGACTCCAGCTTCTGATCGAGGTAGATATGGATATTTTTTGTCTATAGTCAAAACTTTCCTGATCACACTTACCAATATAAGTATTCTGCATTAAATTAAATTAATTAATTTCAAAAATGCTTCCTTTAATCCCAAAGAGTTTTTTGTCCTTTATTTAGTTTTCCAACTTCAAAATGAAGGTAGTATGACTTAGAATATCAATCTATGTCTTTCTGAAGACATACCACTTGAATATGGATGACTTTCGAAATTTGAATATGGGTACTGGAAGTCAAAATTTGTATATTTTGCCCTCTGTCTCCTCATACCTCCATATTTACAGCCAGGAGTTCTGAGGCAGTGTGTGAACATCCAGCCAGGAGTTTGTGTGCTGAGGGGATTGAGGGAGATGTGCTGTGCACCAAACCAGCCTTGGTGGAATCTGAATCCCCTCCCTGTGTCTTACTCAGAGCTGTGAGGAGACATTTCCATTCTCTTCTTTCCAAGAATATTCAATAATTTTTAATAAAAAAGAATTATGTCTTAATAAATAATTATAATCCTTAATACAGAATATTTATAATATTCTTACAAAACATTCCTGCAGCTGTGCCTTCCTCTTGATCCCCAGTATGAAAACATCAGTCCATCACTGATCTGGTTAGACCAATCACTTTACAAGTGGCTGATCCAGAAAAAAAACCAAAACTCTTTTTTTCCAGCATACTGGGACTGGAGTATTTACCTGGATATGCAATTTCAGACCCTTGGAGAAGGAGAAATACTCAGTGTCTTCTGTAGCTTGTCACAGTGCTTTAACAGCATAATAGAATTTTGTGGCATGAGAAAAAAATATAAATGAGATGTGGGTGTAGGCACACAGAAGTGAGGGGCGTTTTCTGGGCTCTGCCTTGAGAGTTCCTCACAAGGAAAACTGCTGGTGGACAAAGAGCTGAAACGAACTCTGAGCAGCATCAGCAAATGTCACAGGCACTGCCAGGCCAGGTGGAGACAGCCAAGAAGCACCTAGGCACCTAAACCCAGAAATGCCTCTGTGGGTAGTGAGATCCTGGGTGGAAAGAGGCTCCTGCCCTGCCCAGACCAGGTCTGTGCTCTGCACATGCCTGTGGCTGCTCTGTGACCCAAACTCAGGGAGCTCCAGGCTCAGCCTCCCCGAATTTCTCACCCCTGGGTCCCACACACAGGGATAATGAACATTGTTCAGTGCATTTCTTACAGTGGCTCACTGGTCAAAAATGTCAAGATGCAAACTCTCACAGCTGGAGCAGCCAGAACTGTTGGGCAATGCAACATCTGGAGCTGCTGATGAAAATCACAATTTTTTAGCGAGACAGATTTTCTGGAGAAAACAAACCATGTCCAAGAACACCCACACATGGCCTGGCCCAAGAATTTAATGTCTAAAAGTCCCATGAATCACAGAAGTCCCACAGACATTGTCAAAGCCAGAATTTGGAGTTACACACCACACAAACGTCGTCTCCTGCCCTAGGTGTGTCTGGTTATCAAGGATGTGTCTCAGCAGTGTTTCAATTTTTAAGTCGTGATTGTTTGTTGAAATCACTGCTTGAATCTACAGCCAGGTGTCTCAGGACACATTTGTTTTGTAAAATGTTTGGGGAAGATCATTTGCCAGATCCTCCTACAGCAAATTTTGGACAGAAGGAAGGCCTCCTGCTCCTGTCTGTGGGACATTAGCATGCTAAAGGTCAACCAGCAGGCTGAGAGACGTTAATGGGAGGATTAACTTCTTGCATAAGATGTAATTACCAGATCTCCAAAAAGAGAGGAATTAGCAGATAACTAGGGAAATGAATCTCAGCGAAACCTGGAGGCTGTCTGGGCTCATGAAGGCTTCTCTGTCCAAAAAAATCAAGATCCTGTTTGGTTGAAAGTTAAGCCTGTGGGGAAGATTTTATTGAATGACTTGACCCACAGGCAGTGTGGGTGTGTGCATGGCCTCCAGGTTGTTAGCTGGGTCTGCTGCTCCTCCCTGCACTCAGAACCATGACATCAACAGGTCTTTTTATACTAATTTTGGTTATTTTTGTATTACCTTTGGTTCTTTTTTCTGTTAACTGTGGTTCTTTTTATATTAATTTTGGTTCTTTTTTCTACTAACTGTGGTTCTTTTTATATTAACTGTGGTTCATGGTGATTTTAGGGTAGCTACTGAGTATAAAACCACACTGTCCCACCTTGCACTAAGTGTTTAGCAGGAACATGCAACTGCTTTTCCAATAATTATAATTTTGGGTGTCTGTTGAAGCCTTCCATGGATGTTCTCATCATCACAGCATCCTCACAGCCTTTGTGCTTCTGTTTAGCTTTGCGTGAACGACACAAATGAAGAAGGAAATGGTGAAAATCTGAAATGCCTGCTGGTGATATCAGTGCTGTTTGATTTGGTTTCCAGGGGTTTTGTGGCTGTCTATTGTAGCAGAGCTTCTCTACGTGGTTTTGCTCCTGACTGGGAACATTCTCATGTCAGTAGAAATCTGCTACTACAGCTCTGTCATTGATGGGCTGAAGATCAATGCCTTCTCTGCAGTGGTCACCGTGTTGGCAGGTACAGTGGAGCATCTCCATTTCACAAGCTGAAGCAAAATTTTATGGGAAAATATTATTTTCAGTCAATTATTTCTTAATGTGGTCTATTTTGAATTTTATATTTGTTGCTTTTGCTATCTTTAACTTAATTATTTTAATTTGATCATTTTTCTTTTAGTTGTCAGGTTGGTTGCCAAAGACTAAAAAATAACATCCCCTTCCAAGTAACTTGATTTTTGATTTCCAACATGCTAAGTATAAAATTAGCAATAGTCAAACTCAAATAGCACTTTTAAGAGGGAGTAGAATGTACTTGGGTAATTGCTTATAGAGAATTATCATTAATTTTTTTTCCATTTTCTGCACATTGTTTCATAATCCAGTGCTATTTAATCTTAGGAATTTAGGCAAATTCAGTTTGGAAAACTTTCTCCAGTCCAGTCTGAGGAATCTGGTCTGAATTGTCTGTTTAAAGCCTGTTGAGCAGGAGCAGGCTGGACCAGAGATTTCTGAAGGCACCTGGAAGATTCAATCTGTATTATAGAATTCTTACTGAGGGATGTTGAGTAAAGCAATTACAGTTAATTTATTTACTAGGATTTCTTGTGGAGCTCATGCCACTCTGCTTCATATGTTCAGGACTGCTCAGAGTTCAAAGTGATTTATACTTGGTAATAGAGAATCTTTTATGACATTTAATTGCAAGTCAGACAGCTGGCAGATGGCAAAAAATTAATCTCAAGGTTGTATTTCTCTGTCAAAAATTTTCAGCTTTTTTTTAAATTTCTCTGTCAAAATTTTCACCTGATCCTAATGTTTCTGGATTTAACGTTCATGCATTTGTGCCTTTTCTTATGAATTAAAGATTTTTTGTTATACCTTTTCCTCTTAAACACGATCACACATTAGTTCATTCACCAATCTCTCTTTTGGGGTAAATAAATGAAGTTCATTAAACATCTGATCATGATAATGGGGAAGAAATAGAGCAGATAATTTCTTTTTGCAGTTAATTTCTACACATGTGAAGATGGCTCTTTCAGCTCCCTATAGTGCACAGTGTAGTCCCCAGCTTTCCTGCCTATGACTGGATTATCTCCTTTCTCCCTAATGATTTCCCTGAAAGATGTCCAAGCAGTCAAAAATCTCTACTATCACCATTAATTGTGATTAAAATTTCCATTAATTGCTCAAAAAAGGCCCCATTTCCCCTGTATCTGACCAATCCTCATGATCCACTGTCATGTCTGCTTTCAAAGAAAGAGATGTGAGTTTTATTGAACTCCTTTGGCAGTTTTACCAACTATTAGCAGCTTTCCCCTCCCCCAGTAATCATGAATATTCACTTTTATTAATATTCTGTTTGGTTTGGGCCTGCACAGTATTAAGCAGACCTAGACAGGAAGCAGCAAGTTTACCCTGGACATTCTGTTTACTTCCACGAGTCAAATTTCTTGAAATACTAAAGAAAGGGAAGAACATTTGTCCTTGCTGTTAAATTTCTGGATGAATCCTTTGTAGGTATAAACCAAATCTAGTTGCCCTAATCTGTAATGAACATGCAATTTCTTGTACAAGCATACTCTTGATTCTATCTGAGCAATGCAAATTAAATTATTCAGTATCAGCCTCTTCCATATCCTTGATTTTCAGCACTTTCTAGTAAGTGTTTGTCCACTTTTTCTTTCACCCTCATAACTGCTAAATAGAAAATCTTTCCACTCAGTGACAGAAAACTGTGGGAAATGTGTCCTGAGCAAACCTTTCCTGTAATAACTCAGGATTACACTACTAAGAAGTTTTCAGAGGATGAGAACCAAGTGTATGAGTGGCAAATACACATGAAATACACTTTAAATGATAATTTCCAATATTTTTGAGCACTCTGTAGAATCCAGACACTTCATAAAATATTCTTCAGGAATTCAAGGGACAACTGCAAAGAAGAATATCCTTAATTTACATTTTCTAATGTTATTATAACATTGTATTTTTTAGGTCTTCTGGGCATGGTTGCTCACATGATGTACACAACTGTGTTTCAAATGACTGTAAATCTTGGTCCTGAAGACTGGAGACCTCACACTTGGGATTATGGCTGGTCCTATGGGTACTAACTGGTTTATATTTGATTTTTCCATTAAATTTCAGTCACTTCACCCTATGTTCAAGGAATTATACCTAATTTATAAGCAATGGCTTTACCTTATTTCACTTCTGAGGATGCAGTTCAGTAACCAGGTGTTGTTCTTGTCAATCAGGTGTCTTAAATCATTGCCCAGAATGTATAAATTTGCAAGGTTTGTGTTTGCCATCCCTCAGACAGTGCAGAGAGGTCCAGCTGCCCTGCATGAAGCAGAAGTTCTCCACACACAGAAGTTCTTCTCCATACATCACACCCAGGTTTAGCAATCTCACCTCCAAGGCAATTGTCTTGCCCAAGTTGTTTAAATCTCTTCCAGCTCCGGTCATGTAGGTTGACATTTTCCTATCACATGTAAGCTTCAGATTGTTGTATCTGGAGATATTATTTGTATTCTATATTTCACAGAATTAACCAGGTTGGAAAAAACATTTGAGATCATCAGGTCCAACCTGTGACCTAACATTACCTTCTCAGCTAAACCATGGCACTGAGTGCCACATCCAGGCTTTCCTTAAACACCTCCAGGGATGGTGACTCCACCACCTCCCTGGGCAGCCCATTCCAGTGCCAAACCACTCTTTTTGTGAACAATTTTTATTCTAATATCTATCCTAAACTTCCCCAGGTGAGCTTGAGGCTGTGTCCTCCTGTCCTGTCCCTGTTCCCTGGGAGCAGAGCCCGATCCCCCCTGGCTGCTCCTCCTGTCAGGGAGCTGTAGGGAGTGCTGAGGTCTGCCCTGAGCCTCCTCTTCTCCAGGATAAACACCCCCAGCTCCCTCAGCCCCTCCTCACAGGACCTGTGCTCCAGACCCCTCCCCAGCCTTGTTTCCCTTCTCTGAACACGCTCCAGCATCTCCACATCCTTCCTAAACTGAGGTCCCAGAACTGGACACGGCACTCGAGGCGTGGCCTCACCAGTGCCAATCAAACTTTTGAAAACAGCTTTAGGTATCATCCACGTTATTTTGTACATATCTTAGGAGATCTAGGGAAATTTTTCAGCAAGAGTAATCTAAAAATAAAGCAAGCCATACACACAGGCTCCTCACACCTTCCTCCCAGCAGTCTCCCTTGGTTTCTTTCTTTCGGCCCCTTTCATGCAATGTTGTCTCTGTGCTGATCTCCGACATCTGCTCCTCCCTTCCTGCTGTGTGAGCCTTCATCTGCTCCTCCCTGAGCTGCTCTCCCCTGGGCTGCACATGGGAACCTGCTCTGCTGGGAGGAGAGAGGGATGCTGATGCTGTTTGTCTTTTACAAGAGTTCCTCTACAGCTCCCCCCATCTGGGACTTAGGGTGGAGTTTGAATGATGTGAGGAGCAGAGACTGCTTAAGCTTCTCCCCTTCTTGCTTCTGGAAACCTTTCACATCTCCATGCCATCCTCAAATGCTGTCAATTCTGATTTCTGGTCACTCTACAGATCAATCCTGGCCAAAAATACTGGGAGAGAGGAACAGGGGGAAGGTTTGGGATGGGGGAAGGATTTATTTAAAAATGTAAATGAGCTTGTTGAATCACATCATCAAGGATGTGGTTACAAACAGCTCTGAGGGAGAGGTGAGATGAACAGGAACCTCTTAAACTGATTTCTCCACCAAGGCACATTCCATTTGATAATTGTAACCTTACCATTTTTAGAAAGCTACTGATGAGCAAGTTCCTGCAGTGGGAACTCCAATTCATGCTCATGTGGCCACATTTTTACATGCTGCTTTAAATTGCACACATTTTCAACAAACTGTATTTCAATCTAACTTTTTAGTTCTGTCTCCTTAAGGGTTTACTTTTAACATTTCAGACTTGGCATCCTTTTCTCTCTGTTTACTCATGCCACGCATTTTCTCAGGAATGCATTTCAATGCTCTGAACCTGCTTTACCCAGATATTTAATAATTATTTTTAACACTTTTGGGTAACTCACACTTTTCTCAGTGTTCCCTGTGAGATTTATACTCTTAATAACTGCACCTTCTAACTTTTTATGCACTCCTCATTTTTTATAAAGCCCCTTTCTGATATTAAGCTCTGAGCTTAATAGAGAAGTAAAGCTTAAATAGAGAAATTGGAGGTAGGGTTTCATTACAAACATGTAGAGGTCTGTAAATGGTCATTGACCAAGAGTATTATTTCCTCACCTAGCCTGTTCATCTTTCCTTAATATACACCAACAAAATCACACATAAGCAGTGTTTTCAAAAATAAAATTGAAGGACTTGAATATTAAAATGTCCTGCTAATTTCTGCTAATTTTTGGTTTTTTTTGTTTACAGCCTTGCATGGACTTCCTTCGCTTGCTGTATGGCTGCAGCTGTCACCACTATTAACAAATACACAAAAACCATCTTGGAATTCAAGCACAAAAGAAAAAAGCTGGAAAGGAGCTTTAGGATTCAATACAAGTTTCCTGAGCACACAGCTCCAGAGAAAGTTTGCAATGTGTATGTGAACTCTTTCCAGAACACCACAGATGACCCCACACATGCACTAAGGAGTCTGCGTCACCTGGCCACGATTTCAGTCCTGTAAAGCTGAACCAGACCTCAAAGCATTCTGTAAGTGATAATCCTAGATCCAAATGAAGCAGTGTTCATGAATAAAACCTATCCATGTGTAGCATTATTTATTTTTCTTAATAAAGAAATTATATTTCTGTGGGTGTCTCAAGGAAGTCTTGGTATTGGAAAAGAAGATTCAGGGGGCTCAGTTCAGATAACAATGACACAGGTTCCCCCAGGTCTAGTTTTTAAGCAGTTTCTAATGGTGATAGAGAGTATGTGAGTTTGTTAGAATTTTAGAGCATCACTCCACCCTGATTCTTTATTAAAAAGACTGTAAAAAATCCCACCCTGAAGCCAAAACCCATGAAAAGCAGGGCAGCAAATAAGGCATGCGGGGCATGGCTTGAATAATTTTGTGTTGTGAAAGGTACAATCTCTCCAAGAAAATCTGTGAACCTCAGCTTAGGGTCTGAGAGTTTCACCACAGGCATGGTGGATTTGCTGTGAAAGGGAGGCTGATAGAGGGAACAGGTTTCAGTGTAAACACTTACTTAAAATGAGAAGGCAAACTGAAATCTGGAAGATTCAGGAGAAGGCAAACTGAAATCTGAAAAATACGTGGTTGTGGACAGCACACAGCTCACCTGTGGAATTCTCCAGGAATCATTCTGGCACAGAGTCAGAAAGAATCAGAATTGGATTTATACATTTGTACATGAAGAATCTGTAACCACATTAAAGATGGGGAGGTGGGAATGGTTGCAATCATCACAGATGAGGAACGTGGAGCTGTTCCACTCTGAGGATCAACACGGAGCTTCCTCATGGAACTGAGCCACGTGCCTGCTTTGTGGGACACCAGCTTTTCTTCAGTTTTGGGTGAGCACTCCTGTTCTTGAGCCTCTTGGGAAACACACTTGGGAACTCTGGGGGGCAGAGGTCTTACACAGTGTGCTGAGCAGCTTTGGGAAAATCCCTGTAGATCTTTATTCAGGCAATAAATACAGTTTGTTATGCCAGCAGGATCTGTAACAGGTCAGGTTGTGGCCAGTGATAAGGTGGAGCTGATAACAGAGAAGCATCTTTAAGTCAGAACTAAACCACTAGTGGTAAGAGAGGACAGTTTTTGTGTAGGTATTGAATACATTCAAGCAATGAGATTTCCTGACCTTGTTGGCAACACATCCCAAAGCTTCACTGCTGCAATTGCAGAAGAACAATTCCTGGTAGAATTGCAGAAAAACAATTTCCCAGTATCAAATCAGAATGTCAATTTTCCTGTTTATGTCCATTACCCTTTTTTTCTTCTCCTGTGGATATTGAGAAGAATCTGGCTCCATCTTCCCTACACCATCCTAGTAGGTGGCTGCAGATAGCAATAAGATTTCTCTTTAATCTTTAGAAAAGTCTGCCTTTTTCCTTTACAGTGCTCTGAAACTGCCACCTTCAGTCCAGCAGGGGAACAAAGCAGTTGCTAGAGAGTTTGGTGCCCACTCTGTTAGAAGCAGTCTCAATCCCTTGACCAAAACACAACATTTTGATTCCCTCCCCTCGTTTCACTCATTTCTTTGCAATGGATATGTTTCTAACACCTTCACCAACAGAGGAATTATTTCTGATTCCATCTGACTTTCTGCTTTTTGTCAACCCTAACTCTTTCTACGATAGATTTTTACCCATCTCATGTTGCTCCTGGGTGTCATGGAAGAATTTCCACTTCATCCAGGAACATACTTGGTTGATGCCTACAAGTCCTTTGAAAGATCCAATTTATGCAAGTGCCTCATTTTTTTTTTCCTATCCTGCAGGTTACTAACACAGCCTGACAGTCTCTGCCATAGGCTGCCTCTTCAGGATTCTTTCTTACATGATTTGCATGCATATAAAGTGCTGTAGGTGGGCAAGGGCTTTTTAAATAATTGTGCAGTAAGAATCCATCAAGATCCATTCTTAAATCTCAAACTGTCTGTTTTTCTCATGCTAACCATTCCAGAAGCTGTATGCCTTCTGCTGGTTATCTGGTAAATAAATCCACCTGACGAAATTCAAGATTTCTTATCCCTATTTGTAAGCCACGATTTCATATTCTGTCACTTATTTCAACTTTTGACACCCAGTAACTCCTGGAACCACATTATTTGAAAGCAGAGGAGAAAACACCAGCAGCACTTTTATTCTGATTCATTAGATCCAATCAATTTTGATGAATATGGCACCTCATTAAATTTCAGACACAGATCTACAGCAGTCCTGGTTACCACTGGAAGTTAATGAGAGAAGGAGGCACCTCTGGGATGCAATTCCTGCTATCCTGAACTCATCTTAATTCTTTTTCTTATCATAATATTTTTATGTGCAACATACATCCACAGGTGAGACGGCGAAACAGAGATCAACAAATGGAATAAAAAACTTCAGATTAAATAATAGATTTCCCCAGAGGGAAAAAAAAATATTGTGTCTGAAATACCAGTGGAGAAACCTCATCTTCAAGATGAGAAAAAGCCACTGAATTAGAGAAAAGTGTGACCCATTTAAAAGGTCATCTAATCCTTCTTTTCTTTTAGGAAGGATAAACTAAAGCTACATTGCTTTTTTACAGATGTTTCATTAATCTCTTCTTTAAAGCTTCTGAAGACAGGCGTTTGAAAATTTCTGTGGCAATTTATCCTTTGTGCTTAACTATTCTTAGCAGAAAATGCTGTCCCTGTAAATCTCCTTTGCAGTAATTTTAGCACATTGTCCTGCTCCAGCAGCCATGGAGAACACTTCAGTCCTGCCTTCTCTGCAGAGCATTTTAGGAATTTGAAAATCGTTAAGATACAACTCTCTTCTACTTTCTAGATAAAAATACACCTGTTTTTCAAAACTTTCTTGATAGGATACAGGTGTTATTTTACCTCTGTCACTGCCTTCTACTGTGGCTCCTTGAACTGCTCACTGTTTAGAAGGGAAATTGTGTGAAGAATTTCTGCTGATCTCTAGAAGGTGCAAAATGGAGCAGAAGGATTCTTAACCTTATTTTAACATGTAATCCACTTGTTTTTGCAACAAAGAAGGACAATAATAGAAATCACAGAAATCACAGACTGGTTTGGGTTGGAAGGGGCCTTAAAGATCATCTCATTCATTCCCCCTCCATGGGCAGGGAAACCTTCCACTATCCCAGGGTGCTCCAAGCCCTGTCCAGCCTGGCCATGAACACTTCCAGGGATGGAGCAACCACAAACAATGCTGATTCATGTTTAGCTGGGATGTCCTGTGCTGCCTGATCCTTTTCTGATGAAATTGTGCTTATTCTGCATCTTGCTCTTATGGAAATGTGGAGGACTCGGCTGTTGCAAATTCCCATTGAAGGAGTAGAGTTCTGCTGAGGACCAAGAAAATTTTGAACAAATGACTGTCTGACTTCCCAGTTAAGGCATAGCCCCTCACACTACAATAAAACCCCAGTGCTACAACAGAAAAGAAGTGGAGCTCCAGCAGGAGCTGCAGGAACTGACCCCTTCATCCCAGTGGTGAACACCTCCCTGAGTCAGGTTTCCTGAAGCCAGAGCAATCCAATCAGAGATACAGCAAAAGGTTCACGTCCCTGCAAGATGACATCTATTCCTTTGCCCTCAGAATTGCTTTCATCTTGGTGATTGCACTGATGAATGAGGCACAGAAGTGAGCTGCTGCTGGAGGTTATTTGAGCAATGGGACTTGTGGCAGCAAGAGCAGTTTGGTTGCAATGGCACACTGTCATGATCCCTAAAACCAGAAGAGCAGAAGCTTTATAGATGATTGTGTGTGTCAATGATAGTGGCATTATTCTACTCATAACAAGCAGCACAAGTCACTGACATTCAAAACAGAAACCTTTTTTTTTTCAGGTCAAAAGCAAGGAAAATAACTGAACAAAATCAATTTTCCTCTTCTGTCTTCAGCTTTTCCCTAATCCCTGAGGCAACAATGGCAAAAAACAGCTCGGGGAAGAATGTCCTGATGTAAACTGCTGCTCTGGGGATGGGATTGGCCATAAGCACCTCCTGCTTCTTCCTGCTCACCGTGGCAAGGACTTCCTCTGCCACCTCCACGGGGTGCACACCGTATGACACCTTCCTGAAAAAGACTGTAAATGGGAGAGGAGTGAGAGCTACAGACAGACAGACAGACAGGCAGATACTCTGAGGGAATGGTGTTAAACAAGATACACAACTAATGAATCAGACAAATCAGTTTAATTTTTATGCATTTTCAACTCCTTCCCCACTCCATCCTCCTCATCAGCATGTGGCCAAGATCTTTTTATAATTGAGGTAAAATCCTTACAGACCCTAAGGGAAGGAGCAACCTGAGTGCAGTGGAATTGTCCCTTTGGACCTTTGGTGCTCTCCTCCCCCTCCATTCCTGATGCCTTGATGTATTTATTTCTCATTTATTTATTTTAACATTGTCTCATTCCATGTTGCTTCTCTTTTCACCAGGCTAATATTACCTCGCTTTTCTTATGTTCCTCATGCCTGTTCATCCTTTCTGTCATTTCCATTATTTTTCCTTTATTTTTTTCACCCTGGAAAAGCCTCCCTCCTCCTTTATGAGCATCCACCCAAACTCACATTTCCAGATAGATGCCTCCCAGTTGCCCGGTGCTGGTTGGCGATGGTATGAGCAGATGAAGGTTGGATTCACAGTGCTGACAGAAATATCAAACTCTTCCATTTCAGCTCGAAGGCAATCAAAAAAGCCTACAGCAGCATGCTTGGAAGCAGCATCTAAAAGTAAAAAGCACACATATGCATGTTTAGATATATGATTGCGTGGAAGCAGGTGTATAATGAAGCGCCAGTGTTTGGGAAAATGAGCTGGGAATGATTAACCCAAATGCAAAAGGATTATTTCACCCAGTGAAATTATCTTATATTTAAAACAGCAATAAGAAATTATCTGTACAGGACAACTGTGCATGCAGTCTCTTGGACATGTCAAACAGCACGTGTCTGCATTTCCCAGACAGAAACAGCACATCCTGGGTTAGGAAAGGAGAATTCTGTTATCTCTACAGTTCAGAAATGTCTTTGGTGGATGGAACTGTCCCTGGGATGAGTCCTCACACCTCCTGTTTCTGCAGTTTGTTACACATCCAGAAAATGCAGTGAAACACGTGTCCACTGCTGGAATGCAGTGCTGCTGAGGCTTTGTAAACTGATTAGGACTTTGCCCTGCAGCAGCTTTTAATGCTAAAGTGAATTTTGAATGTCAAGACGTTTTCATCTGCTTTTAAAGTCTTTTTATTGAGAGCAGTATGAAAAAGATAATAGTATGTGAAACAGAACTGTGTGTTCAGTGCAGCAGAGCTGCTAAGGGCTCAATCACCTTTATTTGACCCCTTTATTTGACACCTTTATTGACAGTTTACAGTGAAAATCAACCTGTGCATATTTAGGTGGGCTCTGGGAATAGAGAGATTCTTCTCCATGCATTCATTTTGACATCTCTTCTTGTGGCAGCTTCATTTCCAAATAAATATTGGGAGGGGCAGTGTAAAAACTCCCTCTGTTGCCTCTCCTGCTTCTTATGGTTTTACACACATAAAATGTATCTTGGCACAACTGTCTGTGTCCTAGATGGGAAGGATTCCAGATGTCCCATCAAAGTCTTGTTTCCTTTTTGAGCCTTTTTTGTAGTTCTTACACTTCTTTTGAGGTGGGAGACCAGAACAGCACACCATGTTGGAGATATGGGCTCTGAGTAGATTTATGCATAAATTTACAAAGACAAAAGGACATGTTTTACTTTATTTTTTCTGCTGCTTTCCTTACAGCTTATGTCACTGTAGTTTGTTTTCATGGGACTATAAGTCACAATTTTGAGGTCTCACAGACTTTTTAATTCAGAGCCCATTGCTCACTCTGACCTTCTGTCAAGCTAAAAATGTCTGTTTACATCTGTCCCAGGTTTAAAATGTCTATTTACATCTCTCCTATATTTTCTGTCCACTAATTTTGTATTTTATTAATGCAAAGACCTTCCATCATAATTCAGAACAGCCTCAATTCCTTAGGAGTTTTGGATGAAAGACCGTGAAAATTTTCTGGGAAGCCAAGCAGAAAGAATTCCTACATCTCCTTTTAAACTCCCACACCTAAATACATTATTGCTTCACAAAGCAGTAGCTCTTATCTACTCATATTTTATATTTACACATTGTTCTTCATGAAGGTTTCAACAAAAAAGAACAAAAGACTCATTTCAATATGCACAAGTATAGATCAGATATAGATTTTAACTATACAATATATATATTTTTAATTTGTTGTCACATTTTTTATCATCCTATTCTCAATTCCCCTAGGCAGCAGTTACATTTCAAAGGTAGCATTTTAACTATTTCCAATTGAGTTCATATCCAAAAAAAATTCAGCCAAATACTGTAGCAATACCAAATTTGGATGCAAATTAGCACTTTTAATAACCTATGATGAGTGTCATGGACTCCTCACAACTTATGCATTAGAATTTATGTTTTTGAATTTATAACTTACAAGCTGCACGAAATGGAATTCCTATTTTCCCTTGGATGCTATTTATTAGAACAATTTGGCCAGTCCTTCTTGAGATCATGTTAGGAAGGATGGCTGCAAAAAGAGAAATACAAGAAAGAGCCACATAAGTAAAAGAGCTGAGAGTATTTAGTGAAAAGGAGCAATAACTGAAGTGGAAATAGCACAAATTCAATGAGGGTTGTCTCAATACTGCAAGCAAATTATCTCAAAATCCAATGGCTGGGAATGGTCTTCAGACTTCACCTGAATTCTACAAGCAGAGTTGGTTGCAGTATTAACCCATATAATTGCCAATGAGCTTTAAGTAGTAACAGCAAGAAAAGAAAAAAAAATAAAATATTTAAATATTTATATATAAAATATATATATATATATATACAAATTTGTATATAAAATTTATAAATCTTATAAATATATAAGAATTTAAATATTTAAAACATTACCTTTGGTTAATGTTATAGGTCCAAAATAGTTGGCATCCATTATCTTTTTATCAAGTTCCAGTGAAATGCTCTGCACTGCTCCTTTCACCTTCATGCTTGCATTGTTGATCAGTATATCCACACAGCCATAGCAGTTCAGGATTTCCTTAGCCACGTCTCGAATGCAGCTTATGTCTGTGATGTCCAGAAGTATCAGCTTTGGGGCATATGTCTGGGGAAAAAAAGACTCATTTCAACGGCACTTATTAATTACAAACTCTGTTTCTATTTCTAGCTATTTCTATTTCATTTCTATTTCTTCCTATTTCTATTTAATTTCTATTTCTATTTCTGTTTCTATATTTCTATTTCTATTTCCTTGTCTTGTAAATGAATGTACCTTGATACTCAAAGTGTTTTTGTCATTCTCACGTAAATTTAAGATCTTGAGATTAACTCACTCTAGACAGAAGATAGTTCAGCAATGAGAGCTGGGGTTGTTCAGCCTGGAGAAGGCTCTCCCGATTAAAATCTGGGGGAATTTAATGCTCCTTCCAGTGCCTGAAGGGGCTCCAAGAATGCTGGAGAGGGACATGGGACAAAAGCCTGGAGTGCCAGGACACAAGGAATGGCTTCCCACTGACAGAGGGCAGGGATAGATGAGATATTGGGCAGAAATTCTTCCCTGTGAGGGTGGCCCTGGCACAGGGGGCCCAGAGCTGCTCTGGCTGCCCCCTGGATCCCTGGCAGTGCCCAAGGCCAGGCTGGGCAGGGCTTGGAGCAGCCTGGGACAGTAGAAGGTGTCCCTGCCATGGCAGGGGGGGCACTGGGTGTGTTTAAGATCCCTTNAGAATGCTGGAGAGGGACATGGGACAAAGGTCTGGAGTACCAGGACACAAGGAATGGCTTCCCACTGACAGAGGGCAGGGATAGATGAGATATTGGGCAGAAATTCTTCCCTGTGAGGGTGGCCCTGGCACAGGGTGCCCAGAGCTGCTCTGGCTGCCCCCTGGATCCCTGGCAGTGCCCAAGGCCAGGCTGGGCAGGGCTTGGAGCAGCCTGGGACAGTGAAAGGTGTCCCTGCCCATGGCAGGGGTGGCACTGGTGGTGTTAAAGATCCTTTCCAATCCAACCCAACCTGTGATTTTGTGATAATGGGTGTTCACAGACACTGAACTTCAGATGAAGCAGAACACCATGGGAAGGGTCAGCTGGGCTGGCTCCTAGCGAGTTTTGTCTCTCTTGTAATTAATGGAAACAGAAAATGGACACAAGGGTGGCTCCTACCAGTTCAAGACTCCCACCAGTTGAAGTTCTTTCTGGGAAGAACCCTTTTTTGACAAGAGACTGGGGTTCAGTGCTTTGACAGATGAGCTGCATACCCATGGGGACAGTTGGAAGGTAGGAATGGTTTGTTTTGCTATAGGTTACACAAATGGGGTTTATATTTGTATGATTTCTGCAAAACCAGATTTCATCAGCTGTGGGACAGAGGAATGAAGTTTTTTCCCTTTATTCTATTACTTAGACAATGTAATGCAGAACCCTTTGTCATACTTAATACTTTTCCCTAGTTGAATCTGTGCAGGCTAACATGGGCACACTACTTTTGTGGTTATTTATGCAGATGAACGAAGCCCACTGCAGGAAAAAACCCTGCAAATATTTGTAGGTCTGATGAGCAATGGCTGCAAAATCTGTGTGATGCCTTCAGGAACACCTGTGCCCTGGAATGAGTCAAATGGATGTTGGTCACAGAAGGGAAGCTTTGCCATGAGCCTCAAGAAACACCTGCCAAAGAGCTGGAGCAGGGGCAGTCCTGCATGCCCACTGCCAGTGGCCAGGACGAAAAGGCAGTTTTCTTTTTTTCCTCCACATCCCTTCTATCTGGGACTTTCCCCCAAACAGTGGAGAAGCTCAAAATGAATTTGACCTTTAGCCTTATCTCCCACTCCTTGAGCACATTCATGATATGAACAACTGATGGCATTTCCTGTCATTAAATGAAGCATTTGGATCCCTTTCATCCAAATCATCAGGCAAATTCCTCTGCTGAGGATTTCTAGCCGGGTGGCTTGTTCAGAACACAGGAGCACCCAGATGCTTGGCAGGATTTGTTGGGAAAGATGAAAGTTTGACAAGGAAGTTTCACAGATATGTGTGTTTGGCAGAAAGCTCTCTGAACATAGAACCTGAGAGTAGAATAGAGATGGAAGCAAATTTTGATATAAAACAACAACAGATGTCTGAATTGAACATTGCTGAGCCAGTCTTACTGGACAACTAAGAAAGCAAAGGTTCAGTCGAGTTGGGAGGGGGTTTTATGACCAGAGCAAAGGATGTGTTGGGCACAAACTAAAAGATGTTTTTACCAAGCAGAAACAGGTCTTAGGAAAAGCAGAAAGATTTCACAGGCAACCAAACATGCCAATGTGGCAAGGAGAGAAAAGGGCTAAGAATTTTCCACTGCAAGAAAACTGAAAAACAACTTCTAACTTAAACTGTAACACACCAACAGATGTGATTGGAGAATAGTAACATGAATATGGTAATGATAGAAGTTATGATAGGCTATGATAGGTAATAGTAAAGGTATTGATTGGTTGTTATGTATTAGGATGCTCAGTAAATAAAAGTATAAAATGCATTGTAACCTGAACCAAAGGGTCTTCAGGCTTGCCTTTAAGCTGGACCTGACAGCTTTAGGCCTGGCTCTGTCACCCACAACCCTGGACTGCTGTAACTTTTATAAAATAAACAGCATTTAAAGAGCTGCCTGGAGCCCCACATCCCTCATTCAGGCTTTTATGAGGATTAGCTCAAGAGAGCAGGATTTTGGCATCGTGCTCTAAAGCCCTTCAGAGGTGTTTCTGTCTCTGTCTCTCTGGACTGTGTTTGGTGTTATTACCCAGGTGACCAAAGCCACCACTGATAGCAAAACTCACATTTTTTGTACATTATTTTACTGAATCTAAAATTCCATTCTGCCTCTGAGCAAGGTTTATCCCAGGCTATGAATACCTACCGTGCTGGGGTCTGTCACACTAATTAAGGCATCATACAAGGCTTCTAACTTTTCCCATGTCCTGCCACACAACACAAGCCTTGCTCCTCCTGCATGAAACACACGAGAACATTCTAGGAGAGAAACACATTAAAAAAAAAAATTACAATAGTGGAAAACTGATTTTGCTTATTTTACTTGAAATGGGATGCTGGTTTTGCTAAGGGTGTTGAATCCATGCTTTAAAATTCATTAATGTTGAAATAAGATGAGAAAAAAAGAAAGCATTGACTTGTGATAGTACATAGGTGAGAAATAAATTAAATTTAATGTAATGGGATAATGCAGAGTTAATGGCACAGCACAATGCCACTGTTTAGTAATGGGATTTAATAAAATAGTAATTATGAAAATAAATATGTCAGTTAATGAATTACGAGATTGAGTTAGAAAAATTTTTCTGTTTATTCTTCCCGGACACACTTGCTATAAATAAAACTACATATAAAAACACAAACTGCATCTTTTGCAAACATTCATGTCTGCTGCTCTATAAAGAAACCAGCCCAGCCCCAGGTAACAGCCACACCAGCCAGCTCTGTGTGCCTCCTGCACAAAACTATTGGCAACACAGAACTCATCCACAACTTTGAAAAAGAGCAATAAAAGTAAACTTAAACTGGCCCACTGGTGAAGCACTCATGAGAGAGTCCTTTCTCCCTCCAGATGTCATCCATCCCAAGACCTTTATCTCCTGAGCACTAAACCTTCCATGCAAGCAGAGGCATCAGGGATCAGATTGTTCAGCTGCATTCCCTGAAGCCTTCCTGAGAAAAGTACCAAAAAGTGTCTGGGAATGCAGGGCTGGCTCTGCATTTTCTTCATTCAGACATTGATGCCTCAGGTTTTGGCTTTTATATTTTTCAGATTCTGTGCTGCTTTAGTGTGTGGGTCTGAGCTTCATATTAAGTGTTGGTGAGCTCTCTTCACAGAGTAGGGAGACAAAACAATTCCTTCTCTAGCTGGGGACCAAGGACAAATGATCCAAATCTCAGCCCAAGAGCACAAACAATGTGGGCTGAGGAGAGAAAAACAAGCAGGATGGGACTGCAGGAGCTAAAGCTGGAATTAACAATGAACTCCAATCTGCAAATGGAGTGGAACTGGTCACAGTGCCAGAGCCCGTGCCCCGGCCGTGCATTTTGTGCCCATTTTGGTTCATCTTGGGTGCAGCCCTGGCTGGGCTCTGGTGCTGCCCAAGGTGGATATATGGAGGAGATCCTTTGAATAAATCCCTGCTTNGAAATGCCATGGAATAGGACAGACATGGTGAGAGAGAAATGGAACTAAGTTTCAAAGGATGGCCTTGCAAATAAGACTGGATACTTTGGAGAAATAGAACTATGAAAGATGCACTGTAGTGGGATTTAAGAGGGGTAATTTTAGATTATTGGCTTTAAGGCATTTACAGCATGGTGTGGCTAAAGCTGATAGGCCAAGAAATAATTATTATATATTGTAATTAGGAAATAGTTGGCTTCTGATTGTGATGGTGTGAATTAGAACATCTGTATTGTCTCACCCTTCACATGAGACTGAAAATGGAATAAAAGTTTTTAAAACACCTCTCAGTTGCCCCATCTCTGGGTCAGAAAAGGGTTAAATCTGACAGCACATGGTCTTGCAATGCCTTGCTCTGTCTTAGCTCCTATGGCCTGTGTTGAATAGGGAACAGAACAACCCTGGTGCTGTGGCTTGCTGTCCTCCAGGAAACATTTCCTTCAGATTTCAATACCCACAGGAAATCCCGTTCTGCTAATCTACCCATTTTAGATTTCCTAAATGATCATGTTGGACTCTTAATATCTGTATGGAAGTATTTATGGATCCACCCTTGTAGTTTTGCAAACCTGCACAGCTGGAAGCTTTTATTTAAGCAATCTTTTTCATTATTTACAACAGTAATTTTATGAACGCCTTCCATTTTCTTTTTTTTTTTCCTGGCATAGAAGAATTTTCAATTTAATGCCCAAAGGAGTATTTGCTAGAACAATTATAGCAGAATTTTCCCTATAAAGAACAGTTGAGGTAATTTTCTGAAAAAAATGAGAAAAATGTGAACATCAATAAAGGTGAAAAAGGGAAACCAATGATGTCCTCTAGAACTTCCCTGTACTTTTCTGAGTTACAGCACTCAGAAGAAACAGGAACTAGGTTTCAATAACAATCACAAACCATTGAAAACATCTTCAATCATCATAGATTTGTTTCTCTTTTTTTAACTCTGATGAATGTCGCCTTTAGTCCGGAAATTCTGGCATGGAGGAAAAGAATTTGGCTGTTTCCTTCGAGCCCACATCCACAGCAGCTGGCCACACAGCTGGTATTGTAAAGCTTTGAGTGAATGGCTATCACATACACCTGAGTGGAAAGTTAATTTTGTAATGTTTGGAATAATTCAAGCCTGCAAATAACATCAACCTATGGGACACTGGTCATAGGTATATTCATTTTTATATAATAT
>WEZZ01014260.1:150622-169139 GCA_013400585.1 Chloropsis cyanopogon | reverse complement strand
GGGCACGGCTGCCAGCCCGTGCCGCAGCCCCCAGCAGCCCGCAGCGATGGTCCCGGTGGAATCGCTGTCCCCGCCGTGCAGCGCTGCCCTGGCACACAGCTCCTCCCAGCTGCCGCCGGCCGCCAGCAGCGCCTCCAAGGCCACCATGGGCGCGTCGTGGCCGCTGCGCCCCGCCCAGCCGTCCAGAGCCCAGTTTAGGTACTCTGTGTCCCGCTCAGCTGGCGATGGCAGGGCTGGCACCCGAGGCGGGCCACGACCTTCCAGGAGCCCGCGGGAGTCCAGGTAGCTGCAGAGACATGGGGACATTGAGGTCACTGGGGACACCGGTGTCACCAGTGATGCTGGGGGTCACCGGGCTGCGACCCCAGATAGCTGTGGGGACACTGGGGGCAATCAGAAAACCTACTGGGGCATAGCAGGGCATCCCTGGGGGGTGTCATGGGCATCCAGTTACTGGATACCAGTAACAGCAAGAAAACTCAATGCCCCAGGAAGCCCAGGGACACAGAGGCCACTGTCCCCGAGGATGGCATCTCCGGGCAGGGACACTAGAGACACTGGGTGCAGCAGGGACAGGATGGGCATCAGGGTCAGCAGTGGCACCTGTGACACCGCTGCGATGCCCTGCCAGGACCGTCAGAGAGCCTGGCTGGCACCAGTGGCACTAATGGACGCCTGAGCCCTTTTCAGTATCCTTCCCAGCCCCTCCTCGTGCTCCCCCCAGACCCCTCACAGTGCCCCCTCACCGGTGCCACGCCTCCCCAAAGAATGGCCAGGCAGCAGCATTGTCCTCCACGGCCACCCCGGTGCCCTCCACGTAGTCCCATGCCAGGGGCAGCACCCGCAACAGCTCAGCCCCCCAGCGCTCTGGGGGTTCACCCCGAGCCCCCAGTGCCCCAAAGAGGGCCACTGCCAGTGCTCCAAGGTACCCTGTGGGGACAGGGGCTTCAGGGGGGTTCTGCTGTCCCCTCCAGCCCTCCCCTGCCAGTCTGGCACTCACCAGTGGGGTGGTGGTGGGTCATGCGCCCGCTCTCGATGCTCACCCGGATCAGAGTCGGCAGCTCCCGGGCTCGTGGGTACCTGCACTGGCATCAGACCAGTCCCCACCCCCTGCTCCTGTACTTCCAGCCTCGTCCCCATTCCCAAATCACCCTTGTTCCTGCTGTGCCCATTCTCCTAGCCCGATCGCTTCATGTCCCACTCTGAGCTGCTCTGTGACCTGTGTCCCTCTTCCCTATTGCTGTCCCTATGTTCTCTGTCCCCAGCTTCTCAGCTCCAGCACCACATGTCTCCAAGCCCTGGACCTTGTCCTGTCCAGCTCCACCGACGCCATGTCCCCACCCCACTCTGTGTCCCCATTCCTCTCCCTCTGACACCCTCCTGTCCCTCTTACCCTACTCCCATCCCTTCACATCCCCTTCCCTCCAGCTCTGACACCCCCATTTCCCCATCCCCCCAGCTCTGACACCCACAGCCCTGTCCCTGAGTGTCCCCAGGTGTCCCCCAGTGTCCCCGTGCCCACCTGAGGCCGATGGCCAGGCTGCGCATGGCGGCCCCGCAGCCGGTGCCGCGGGGGTTGAAGGGGATGCGATAGCCCTGGGGCTCCCCTGGCCGCAGCTGGGAGGTGCCTGGGGGGACACGGGGGCGTGAGGCCCCCTGAGCCCCCTGCCCCACCCCGGATCCTTGGGCCCTGCTCACCTAGGATGCTGCTGGGTCCGGGCTTGCGTCCCTCCATGTCCCCCATGGCGGCCACGTAGCGGTGAGCCAGCTCCTGCAGGAGGGGTTCCCCCTCCAGGCCTGTGCAGGGGGGTGAGAACCCACCTGGGTTACCCAGGCTGGCAGGGAGAGGCCCCATGCACCCCCCAAAGCTGAAAGGGGAGAAGAAGACCCCCCGTTGCACCATCCCCAAAAATGTGGGGAAAGGGAACAGTGCCCCACAGACCCCCCCCAAACTGGAGGGGAAGCAGGATGAGTTTCGTGGAGAAATGGGGAATCCTCCTGAGCACTGAGAAAGGGGTGCACTGCCAGATTCCCATAGTGGGAGGGGGAAATGTCCCCATCTCCAGCACCCAATATGGGAGGAAAGGGCACATAAATGACAAAAGCACACAGACACACTCACAGTACCCATGCCACCCCCACCCAGAGGAAACAAGGACACACATCCCCCCAAGCCTCCCTGGAAACCCCTAAAAGCTGGAGGAAAGTGGAATGAAGATGCCTCCAGAGCTGGACAAGGCCCCCCAAAGCTTCTCCCAGCAATCCTCCAGTTTGACTCCGGGATGTAATGGGGACCTCCCCAGTTTATCCCAGGGCTCTGAGGGGACACCCAGCCGCACCCCAGACACCAACCACGCAGCCCAAGGAACAGAACAGAGACCCCCCCACCCCCTAGGGGGGACCAAGGACACCCCCCTCCAGTGCCAGCCCGGGGTACAACGGTGACCCCAACCCCAGGGACCCTCCCGTGTGTCAGTGGGGTGTCACCTGTGGCCAGCCCCTCGGCGGTGGCGAGGTGCAGGACGGTGTCATCGCTGACGGGCCACTCGGGGGGCTCCAGGCTGATGGCTGCCAGCCCCCCCAGCTCGGCCAGCTCGCCGTGGATCTGGGGGCCCGAGGTGCAGTACTCCCAGCGGGCTCCCCGGTAGCCCAGCGCGTCCCCCACCCCGCTCAGCACCATGGCTGCCTCGTAGCTTTCCACCGAGGGCACCCTGCGGGAACAGAGGGCTCAGGGGGTGCCGGCGGCGGGGGAAGCCCCAGGGATGCCGGTGCACTCACGTCTCCTCCATGGTGGAGCAGCTGGGAATGCCTGTCAGGCAAAGGGCATGTGGCCAGAGCTGGCCAGGGGCCCTTAAGGGGACCAGAGCACCCCGGGGATGTGGGGTACAGGGCTGCTGCCCCCACAGCGAGAGGGAGAAAGCAGGGAGGGGCTCCAGGGACACCCTGGGTGAGGGAGGCAGAGGGAAAGAGAGGCTCCAGGGGCCCCAAATATCTTTTTGGGGGCAAAGCTTTAAACTTTGGCAACAAAGCATGCTTTGAGGGCACAAAACTTGACTCCAGGGTTCAAACTGTCTGTTTTCAAAGCTCAATTTTTAGGGCTCCGAGTCCTCTCTTTAAGACCAAACCTTCTTTTGGAGGGTCCAAAGCCCTCTTTTGCCACTCAAAGTTTCCACTGGAGTGCCTGAAGCCCTCTAGTCAGCACCAAAGCTTCACTTCTTGGGGCCAGACAGGTTCACCTCCATTGCAGGGTCCACAAGGCCATTTGCAGCATGTCACCTATTAATTTTTTATGCCTAAAGCTTCCATTTTGGGCCCAAAATCCTAATGTTTGGGCTCCCAACCTCTCTTATATTAGCTGTTGCTTTTTTTAGGGCACAGAGTTTCATCTTTTGGGTTCAAACCCTCATTTATGGGACCAAAATCCTGCGTGGGCTACAAATCCACATTGGGATGGTCTGAAACTTCATGTTTCCTTCTGAAGGACTTAATTCTGGCTTCCTAATCAGCTCCTTTTAGGCTACAAAATCTCATTTTTAGTATCCAAAGAATGTTTCAGTTCACAGCTTTTCTTTTTGTGAGTTCCAAGCAGGGTTTTTCCTCTCCAAAGCGTTCTTTTCAGGCAATTTGGCTCTTTTCCCAGTTAAAGAAACCAACCAACCAAACAAATAAAAAAACCCAACCAAACCCCTGTTCTTTCTTGCTTGGTCACAGTCTATACAAATTAAAGTGCCACCTCAGACAGGGTTTGGTTCTGAAGACAAGTTTACTGTTTAAATCAAAACCTCCAGGTTGATGATCATGAAATAAGAGAATTCTCAGTAACTGGTGAAACCAGGAGGGGCACCAACAGAACTGCCACACTGGGCTTCTGGAGGGCAGACTTTGGCCTTTTCAAGAAGCTGGTTTGGAAAGTTCTTTGGGAAGCAGCCCTTAAAAACAACGGGGACCAGGAAGGATGGATGTACTTCAAGAAAGAAATCTTGAAGGCACAGCAGCAGGCTGTCCCTGTGTGCTGAAAGATGAGGTTTTGGGGATCACAACCAGGCTGGATGAGCAGGGAACTTCTGAAGGGACTTCTGTTCTTCGTGTCCCAGCCTGACCAGCTGGCAGAGCTGTGCCAGGCTCTGCCATGTCTCTCTGAGTGCTTCCTTCTTAGAGGCAGCACTGGGAGGAGAGTCAGGGCACCTGCTGGTGCTCTTTGTACAAGCTGCTCCCCACTGGAGACACTTCTGGTACTTCCTGCACTCCTCTTCTTCCTCTCTGGCACTGCAGAAGTCCCATCATCTGCTCCTCCCTCCTCCAGGCTGACAACCCGCCCTTGTCACCGCTGTGGTGGCACCAAGCACCACTCCTGGTGTCCTCTGCCAGCTTGCTGAGCATCCTCTCTGCCCCAGTAAGGCATTAAACCTGATCAGCCCCTGAGCCTTGGGAGGTGCTGCTTGTTCCTGGCTCCCTTCTTGTGGTGCTGCTCAGCAGCACCCTCAGGGCCTGGCCCTCCAGCCCTTTCCAGTCACTGTGGGCACATCCAGCCCATGTCCCTTCCAGTGAATTGAACTCTGTCTTTAAAAGCAGCAGATTGCTAGATGGGCACATGCAAGCACACAGCTTTCAAAATCCCATCACACAAAATCCCATCACCCTGTGGGTATTTGCACCAGCTGCCTCAAAACCTGCGAAGAAGGAAACACCCTGAAAATTAGTTCACTGTAAATTGTCATCAGGCTCAACAAAGACACTGGATGATGTGAATTCTTTATGTTTTATTGTTGCCATAACTCCAGGAACCAGCCAAATATTTAGGCCCAAAAGATGTTGGCTAACAAACCCTTAAATTCTACATTAGGCTTCCACGAGTAGTGGCTGACAAGCCCTAAATTTTGTATAGTACACTTCAATAATTTCTCAACTCCCAGCACAAGCTCCTCAAAAGTGCTGGCTAAAAAGCCACAACACACTTCCACAAGATCCCTCTCCCACAACAAACTTCAGTCTGGAGCATGGGGTAGAATATCACTGCCATGCTTTGCCCAGACAGAGCAAGGGAGGAGAGTAATAAAGACAGAAAAGGGGGAGAGAGAACAACAAATCTTATCACCAGTCCATAAATCCCATGTTGGTTCTAGTGTGGATGGCCTGGAGCAGGGATTGCAAGATAAAAAAAGCCAGAGAGAAAGAGGAAAAGGAGCCAGGGGGCCAATTGGCTCCCTTTTATAGTTGGTGCCTACCTCTGACCTCTGACACAGACTAAATTTTTTGTGCTGTTTTCTTCATGCACAGCCAGCTCTTTTGTCCCTCTTCTGGGAAGTGAGCATGAGTGCCCAAGCAGAGCAGGAATTTGGCTCAGCAACAGTGCTGCCCCACCTCTGCAGGACTGGCTCCTCCAATGACCTCTCCTATTGTAATAATCAGAATTTTTGAGACAAAACATACTTAGATCTGCTCCTCCACAGGCCAACAAGGGCTTTTAATTCTGGCTTTGGCTTTTCTGCCTGTTGATTCCAAACAGGTGGGTTTGTGTTTGTTTCAGATGCTGTGCTGCTGCATCATCCAGGCTGTGTTTGTCTGACATGCACCTCTGGGATGCTCAGACCTCCACACTGACAGGTAGGAGCTGGTGATCTCCACAACCTGGCTCCAGAGACCATAGTCCTGCCATGAGGATCTGCCCAGCTCTCCCTGTACTGGCAAGGCTTGCACCCAAGCAAGGCTTGGTGCAGGAGCCTGCTGGCAGATCCTGTTGGAGGGCCCTGGAGCTGTGGCATTCCTGGGAGCATGGTCAAGGCCTAAGGAACTGCTTCTCTTCCTCCTCCTTCCTGTTAAATGGCTGTAGTTGGTGCTGTTCACGATCCAGCCGCAGAGATCACTGCCCCACTGTGGGGATCTGCTCCGGGCTCTCTCCCTGGCATGGTTCCTCTGACTGTGCATCACCTTGACCCTGCCAGGCAGACCCTGTGGTGCTGGAGAACCTGCCTGCTGCTGGCTGGCCCCTCCCTGACCCAGCACGGAATGGGCACATGGTGCTGCTGCTGAGGAAACTGGCATTTCTCTCATTTTCAAATCCGAGCACCTGGAGGGAAAAAAGAGTTATCTCTGCTTCAGGTATTCCTTGTAGACTCCTCTGGGATTCAGTCATTTCCTTGGAGTAAACAGAAGACTTCACCAAGCCACCAGTGGTGAGTTTAACTAGGGTCTTCCCACCAGTTCTGCCTGTCAGAGCAAATCCCTCCACAGAATCCTAGAATCTGGATGAAAGAAATCTCATTCCAACCCCCATGCCATGGGCAGGGACACCTTCCACTGTCCCAGGCTGCTCCAAGCCCTGTCCAACCTGGCCTTGGACACTTCCAGGGATCCAGGGGCAGCCACAGCTGCTCTGGGCACCTGAGCCAGGACCTCACCAGCCTCACAGGGCAGAATTTCTGCCTAATATCCAAACTAAATCTTCCCTCTTTCACTTTAAAATCATTTCCCCTTGCCCCATCACTGCACTCCCTGACAAGGCGTCTCTCCCCATCTTTTCTAGGGGCTCTCTTTAAGTTCTCTTCTCTACATGAGCCACCTTCAGAGAGCAGACAAGAGGCAGTTTACACAGGGCAGCACCCTAAAGCCCAGCAGGGAAGGAGGACTGGAGTGGGATAATTCAGAAGTGCCAGCCTTGAAGGATGCAGGGAGGAATTGTCTCCTATGGCAGAAACACTCAGGAGGATGAGAAGACGAACAGGATAAGGAAATGTTTTCTGACCACACAATCCTGGCTATTACCTGGCATAAAACAGCAAGTAGGCTTGCTGCCCTAGAACTGTGTGGATGTCACAATCATCCACAGACTCATCGTCCATCTTGTACCACAGCCCATTGCTGGCCTGCAAAGAGAGGTGTCCAGTCCTGGAGAGGAACTGCTGGGTTCCTCCACAACACCAAAGGCAGAAAACTGCCAAACCAGGAGTACCCAAAACCAAATCCAACCGAGCCCCGAAGGAGACCTTCTCCCCCAAAACCTTGGCTGCCAGGAACACTGCTGGGACAGCTTGTCTTTCCCAGCACATACTTCTCCCTGTCAGGGGGGAAGTTGCTGTTTACCTTTGCATAGCAGAAAAAGTGTCCTTCGAGACAGGTGTCCCCACTGTGAACCACGATGGCATACAAGGAGCAGAGGAGGGGCTCTCCAGCTGGGTCAGACATGTATGGCCGAAGATCCAAGTACTCAGGATACTCCACAAACTACAGAGAGACCAAGAGGGCTCAGAAATGATCCTCAGCTACCACATTAATAGCATGTAATGGCTTGGGTGGCAGGAAACTGCTCTGACAGAGATGCTTTGGCTGAGAACAGAGTCCAGCCTCGTCTTTTCATGGGGATTCTCCTCTCCCCAGAAGGGAACACAAAAATCCCAACGTGAGCATCTTGTGACAGAGCTTTGGGGAATCTTCTGCTTTGGAAAGAGAAGGTTGCCCTCCACTTGCACACACACCTTGCTGATCTTTGTGCCAGTCCACTGGTCAGCCCTTTCCAGACACAGCATGAGGACTCGGGGTGCGCGATGGACTGTGACCTTCTGGGAGGCAGCGGTTTTCTTCTTACACCTTGGGACCAAGCACACAGCCAAGTGCTGAAATGCACTCCATCTTCCCCCAAGAAGGCCAGGCAACCTTTCCCCTGTCTCACACATCCTTATGCTATTTTAAGGTTATTCAGAGGCATATTAAAAAAGTTCTGTCTTGTTATTGTGCATTCAACCTCCTTGAGAAGATGAGTTTGGTGCCATGCAGCCCCTCAGGCAGGATCTGGTGTTATTTTGTTGTGTGGAATCATCTTACTTGCTACATCTGAAGCACTCTTTCTGATCCAGCTCCTTGGGTGTCACACAGTCCTCCAGAACTGTGGTGAGGGATGAGGCTGCCTGGAGGAGTGAGAAAGGAGCTGCAGGAAATGCTCTCACCCAAACACTTCCAGGAGCTGACAAGAAGACCCAGGCAGCTGATGCTGAGGAGACCCAGCATTACCCCAGGAGGAGGCAGAAGGAGGGTGTGATGCTGAACACTTCCCTCCTGTCCCAGGGGCTCCCAGAGTCACCGAGAGCTCCCTCTGTGGTGCCACCACTCAGTTCAGCTACCAATGGCATACAGGGTCATCAGCAGTGAAACCCCACCCCTGAGCCTGGGAGCCAGATGAGTGTTGAGGGAGGGAGTAGGAGAGTGTGTCAAGGGTGCAGAGGGGGTAATGATTGCTAGTCCAGCCCAAAGCCAGCACCACGGGGACACCAGTGCCGTGGCCTCTGCAGGACGACACTGAGGACACTGTGCTTTCCCCTTCCCACTCACCACCAAGCTCCCTTGTGCTCACAGTATAGGTTTTTAAGACAAGTGCTTTGGTTCTGGAAAGCTACAGGGGCCTTGGGAAGTCTCGAAGCTGAGTTGCAAACCTCTTACTCTGATATCCAAAGAGACATCCAGGAAGGCCTTGTAGGAATCAACAACTGCTTGGCAGCTCAAGCACGTGACTGGATGGAAAATCAAAATGCTGAGTGAAGTTCATTGACTGTGCTGGTTTATGCTTGTGTGTTCTCCTACACCAGCCATCACAGGACCAGCTGCTTGTCAGAGGTGGACAGAAGGGCACAGACAAACCAGCTAAAGCAGCAGTTTTGGAAATGTACCTGAAGATTTCATGAAGCCCCCAAATATTTGATGGACGATGGTGGTTTCTTGTGAAGAGACGTCCAAGCTGGAAATAAATGGCGTGGCAGAGTTACCTCCTCCGAGGGTTTAGCATTGAAAGGTCTGGATGTCAGTTTTCCTTGATGGGAGCACATCAAGGGGTTTGGGAAGATTGAAACTTGGAATTTGCTCGTGCTTACTCGCGGCGTCCGCTCAGACAAGCTCTGTGCATGGCGCCGAGCGTGCAGCGCAAGAACTCGTAGGCGTTCTCCTGCCTGCCATACTCAAACTCTTCTCCTATGACTAAGAAAGAATTTAGTAGCTCTCCCCTAGAAGGAGGGAAGACAGAGAAGAAAACCTGTTGGAGCACCTGAAATAACTCACATTTGAGGTCCCTGAGGACGGCTCCAGGCAGGATGGCACTGGCTGAGGAACACAGGACCTTCCTGACGTGCGCTTCCATGGTGCACATCATGCAGAAGCCTTGCTGCTGGCCTGGAGAGGGAAGGAGGGAGGGAGCAGGGAAGGGAGGGACAGAAGCTTCTCAGGGTAACAAAACACCTCGGTTTCTTGGGAAACCTAATGGAGATCTTGAAGTTCTAAGAGCAGCCTCCTCTTCTTTACTCCCAGTGTCCCAACAAGCCCAGGATGCTTGAGTGCACAGAAAACAAACTTCACAGGGAGGCTGAACTGGCAGAAGTGTTTTGTGCAATAAGCCAAGACAATTCAACTTGCAGGGGTGGAAACTTGGGGCTAGAAAGAATGTGTTCTGCTGCAGGTGAGTGCACCTTGATAGGACAAGCATCTTTTAGCTGATGCTCAAACAACATAAGCTCATGGGGCCGACAAAGAAGGGCTGCTGTTCTCCTAAACCTGACTCCAGCTTCTGGGAATCCTTGGGATGTGCCCAGGAAGGAGATGTTCCTAAAAGCACTCACATGACTGGCTGTGCTCGTAGGAGAGCAGGTAGTTGGCCAGAGGGGGTGTGTATGTCAGGCACTGCAGGATGACATTGATGTAGCAAGTACTGCCCAGGTTGCAGAGTCCTGCTCCAGGTCTCTGTCTTTGCTGCCAGTCCATGCAAATCTTCTCTGGGGGAAAAATCCGTTGTGGCAGAGCCATTCCCTCGGCAATGTCTGCAGGGAAACGACCTTTGAAAAGAGATGAGACAATGTCGGTGCTTAAAACCAGATTCAAATGTTGATTTGCCTACCGGAGCACCAAGGACAACAGCTCTAGTCACCAACTCAGAAACATCGGGGCAAGCCTAACACCCTGCTGACATCTACTGGTAGGGAAGCAGTTTTGGAAAACTGTCTGCTCCCCTGTGTACTCTGCCAAAAATCCAACAAACCCACTCTGATTTCTGGGCCTCAGGCCACCTTCCTTTCCCTCTAGAGTCTTGTATTTCCAGGACTCACAGGAGCTGTTCCACCTTGCAGCCATCACTCCTCTCGGGAACAGAGGGGAAATCTTTGGAGGACAAAGCTCCAGAAAGATCTCCAAAAAGATCAGGCCAGCACCAATCCCATCACTTGAAGGGAGAAGAAATAATTGTAGCTAAACAAAATTATTTAGAAACTCACAAAGCACCTTCAGCTATCAGAAAAGTTTTGGTGGTGCTTGCAGCTGTCATCAAGGATGAGGAATGCTTGGAGAAAGGCAGGCCTGCAACAGAAGGAGCCTGGATATCCTGAAGGCCAGCTCAGCCCTCAGCTTTCAGGGGCTCACTCCTCAGGATGCCAGACTTTGGGTAGGTGAGATCACAATTGCTGGACCAGTGCCATATCTCTGCCTCTTTGTGACATGAGGCCACATGGGATCATGTCCCTTTGAGGCCTCAGAACCCCCTGGCTGTCACAACCCGGGCACCTCTCAGAGCTGAAAGTCACTGGACCAGGTGCTGTGGACAGAGGGCTGTTTGTCTGGCAGCAGAGCTCCTGCCTCTTCCAGAGGAGTCAAAGGCTGCTGAGGGCTGTAAATGAGCCTGGTCACACTTTAGGTTGGCACACTTGGAGTGCTGGGGGTTTCTGTTCCACTCTTCCCAGCTTCTGCCAGGCTTCTAAGCCCCTCAAGATCCCTTTTTAGGAGGAAACACCTTTGGTTGTGGCAGTGAAGCATCCTTTGAGGGCACAAAACCTAACTTCAAGGCCTTAATTTTCATTTCCAAGGCCCATTTTTAGTTCTCACAGACTCAGTTTGAAGACCCCCCCAGTCCCTTTTAGAGGGTCCAAAACCCTCTTTTACAGCTCAGAGCTTCCACTAGGGAAGCTGGCCGTGGTGTTCCAGGTGTAGATGAGAGACATCTCAGGGGAGGTCAAGGCCAGCTAAACCCATCTTCCTGGCTGATTTTGTCTGGGAGCAATCCTTGGAGGTACTGAATTCTGGAGGTGCAATAAAGCCCTCTACTCAGCATCAAAGCTTGTTTTTTGAGTCCAGAGAGGAACCAGTAGGAACCACCTACTTTTTTTTGAGTCCAGACAGGAACCACCTCAAGATTGTAGACAGGCTCTGCGAGAGTGAAAAAATTTCTTAGCACAAATTAATTCATGTTGCACCCTTTGGGTGTGGTGTAAAGAAGAGTTTGTATTTCGAAGGGGAAGCTCAGTGAAAACTCTCAGTCCTGACACAGCTGATTTGAGAGCAGGGATGTTGGCAGCTTGGCTCTGTGCTACCCCCAAAATTGGGTAATTTTGAGCTGGGCTCGGAGTGTTTCTTTATTTTTCAAGTCAGCAGCACTATCGTGTGGGTGTTTTGATGAATTCTGACAGTGCCCAGGAAAAAGCCAAGCCCTTCTCTGTCCCAGCCCCATTGGTGTGGGAGCTCCGTTGTGGATCCTGGGAGAACCTGATCCTGGGAAGGAAGATGGATCATCTCCTTGTTGGTTCTGCAGTTCATGGGCTGCAAAAGAAAAGTGAATTTCAGCACCGACTCTTTCTTTGAGAACATTTCGCGTGGGACCAGCTGTTGAACGCTCTTAGATTTGTAACGGGACTCTGGGACTGAAAATGCACCAAGGCTCACAGAACTGTGCCGGGACAGAGAAGGACTCGGCTTTTTCCTGGGCGCTGTCAGAGCTCATCAGAACAGCCACACGATAGCGCTGCCGACTCGCAAAAGTCGGAAACACTCAGAAACACACCCCTAGGCAGAGCCAAGCTGGAAGTGTCCCTGCTCTCAAATAACCTTTGTCAGGACAGCAAGTTTTCACTGAGCTTCCCCTTCAAAGTACAAACTCTTATTTGCGACACACCCCAAGGGTGTGACAGAGCCTGAATTCCTGTGCACTAAGAAGCCTTTGCACTCCTGCAGAGTCTGAAAACATCCTTGAAAACATCCAGCAGAAACAGAGCTCACAAAAGTGCCAGCTGAGAAAGCTCTGGCTGCCTGCAGCTCCAGCTGCACCCATCGAAGTACCCTGGTGTGTTCACTTCCCTTCTCAGCACTGTCCTGTCGTAATCCTTCAGTCTCACAGACCCAAACAGAGCAGCACCAGGCACTGCTCACACTCTGAAGGTACCAGGACTAAAAGCTCGGCAGCCTGGAGTTTGCATTCCCACCCTTACAGTCCAACAGGTCTAGCCCATGGAACTGCCTTCTAGGAAAAGCAATTAAATTCACCAAGGGCCACCCAAGGTGTGGAATCAAAACTGGTGTCTTTGCTGAAGAGAGGAACTATAAGAAGAAATGGGATTCCCTCCTCCAAAATAGAAAACACCTGGGGATTGATCCCACAGAAAATGCCAGAACGCTGTCACTGGGCATTACCTGCCCTGGGTGGCCAGGCAGGGACAGGAAAGGGAGGCAAGGAAAGGCCAGGGAAGAAAGAGCCAGGCAAGCCAAGACAGGGAATGGGCACAGAAGGCCATGCAAGGCAAGGCAAGAACACAGAGGGGTCAGAAAGGCAAGGCAAGGCATTTCAAGGCAAGGGCAGAAAGGAGAAGGCAGCTGAGGGCTGGGGATGTGTTTGGAAGGCAGCAGAAAGGAGGGGAATGGGTGGGCAGGGCAGGGAGGGCAAGGGGGGCTTTGCAAGGCAAGGCAACGAGGGATGGGCAAGGCAGGGAGAGCCAGGAGGAGCAGGCAGGGCGAGGCAAGATGAGGGAGGAAAGAAATCAGCAGGTAAAGGTGAGGGATGGGTGTGACAGGCAGCACAAAGCCAGATGGGTAGGCAAGGCAAAGCAGGGGGGGAAAGGAATGGCAAGGAAAAGCAAGATTTGGTAGGAATGGCAAGGAAAAACAAGATTTGGTAGGAATGGCAAGAAAAAACAAGGTTTGGTAGGAATGGCAAGGAAAATCAAGGTTTGGTAGGAATGGCACGGAAAAACAAGGTTTGGTAGGAATGGCAAGGCAAGGACAGACAGGCAAGAGAAAGCCCAGAGGTTTTAGGAGAAGCAGGGCAGAGGAAGGTGAGCCCAGAGGTTTTAGGAGAAGCAGGGCAGGGGAAGGTGAGCCCAGAGGTTTTAGGAGAAGCAGGGCAGAGGAAGGTGAGCCCAGAGGTTTCAGGAGAAGCAGGGCAGGGGAAGGTGAGTCCAGTGCTGGGTAGGCAAGGCAAATCAATGGCAGGGTGGTAAAAGCAAGGCAAGGACAGGGAAGAAAGAGGTAGGAAAGTCATGTGGAGTCATGGTCTCTGAAGAAAAATGAAAATGAGATTTCTTTTCCACAAGAAAGAAATCCTGTAAGCCCAGTGTTCCAGGGGCAGATGGGAGGTGGCCCAGGGGAGGTCAAAGCCAGCCAGGCCTGTCTCTGCTAGCTGCTTTTGTCTGGGAGGAATCCTTGGATGTACTGAGGTTGGGAGGTGCAAGGCACATTTTGGCCGTGGGCTTCTGGATGAGAAGGGGGGTTCTTTCCACAGGAAGAAGAGCATGAAGACCCAGAGTTCAAGGTGCAGATGAGAGGAGGCCCATGAGAGGACAAGGCCAGCCAGACTCACCTGTCCTAGCAGTGAGCAACCCTTGCACGTACTGAATTCTGGAGGAGAAATCCAAATTTCAGCTGAGAGCTTCTGGATGAGAGTGGCAGGAAAGAAACCACATGGCCTTGGTGTTCCAGGTGTAGATGAGAGACATCTCAGGGGAGGTCAAGGCCAGCTAAACCCATCTGTCCTCCTTGGAGGTATTGGATTTTGGAGGTGCAAGAAACATTTTGGCCATGGGCTCCTGGATGAGAATGAGAGTTCCTCTCCAGAGGAAGGAAAGAACACAGCCCCAGGGTTTCACCTGCAGAGGAGAGGCAACCCATGGGAGTGAGGGTTAGGGGGTTAGGGTTACATTTCTGCAAGGATTAGGGTTATGGTTAGGGTTAAATGAGGGTTAGGATTAGGTTTATAGAAGGGTTTGGGATAGGGTTAGGGCTGGGTTTGGCTTTCAGGTTGTTTATGTAATGGTTTGGTTCAGGGTTGTTTAAGGATTATTTTTGGGGTTATGTAAGGCTTGGGGTTATGGTTAGTGTTGGGATTAATGTTTTCTTACATTCCGAGTTAGGGTTAGGGTTAATTTTAGCATTTGGGATTGGTTCAGGTCTGGGTTTAGCATTAGGCTCTTGTAATGAATCAGGAGAGGGTTGGTGTTGGTGTTAGTTTAGGGTGATTTTTTGGTTATGTTTAGATTAACGTTTTTGCAAGCTTTAAGGTTTGGGTCTTTGTTTTAGGATATGGGTTGNTGCAAGCTTTAAGGTTTGGGTCTTTCTTTGTTTTAGGATATGGGTTATGTTTGTGTTTTGGGTTATGGTTCATTTTGGGGTTATTGAAGGTTTTGGGCTAGGATTATGTGAAGTTTATTGCTGTGGTTAGCTTTAGGGTAAGTTTAGGCTTAGGCCTCAGGTTACCATGAGTGTTATGTTTAGAGTTACATTAAGATTAAGGGTAAAGTTTAGTGTTAGGTCTGGTGTTAGGCTTAGTTTGATGCTCTCAGTTCTGGAGAGCTGAGGTATTACAGCTGAAAAACAAAAAGTAAACTCAAAATTCTAAAAATCATCTTGGGTGGGAAGAATAGGAAGGGCTGGTTAGGTGAGCTGGCTCATTAATTAACTGGCTAATTAACTCATTAGCTTCAGGGGAGGCTGGGGCTGCCATTTGCAATGTGTACACAGAAGTAAAGGGCCACTTGGAATGAATGCCTGTGGCACACTGTGGCTGGGGCTGGGCATGAGCTGCCCTGGCAGCAGCTGGTGAGGGGTGTGTTGGCAGATTTAACCCTTTTCTGACCCAGAGATGGGGCAACTGAGAGGCATTTCTAAAACTTTTATTCCATTTTCAGTCTCATGTGAAGGGTGAGACAATACAGATGTTCTAATTCACACCATCACAACCAGAAGCCAACTATTTATTTCCTAATTACAACTCACTATAAGTGTTCCTTGGCCTATCAGCTTTAGCCACACCATGCTGTAAATGCCTTAAAGCCAATCATCTAAAATGATGATTGCCTTAAAGCCAATCATCAAAACCCCTCTTAAATCTCACTACAGTGCATCTTTCATAGTTCTGTTTCTCCAAAGTATCCAGTCTTATTTGCAAGGCCATCCTTTGAAACTTGTTTCTAGTTCCATTTCTCTCTCACAATGTCTGTCCTATTCCATGGCATTTCTAAGTCAGCATTTCTCATCTCAAGGTTTGCATACAGATGCAAACACTGTGTGAGCCTCCTGTCAGGCTCTGAGAATTCTCTATAAATCCATTTTCCATAGGGTGTCAGCTGAAACCCTGGCAGGGGACAACCTTAGCAGGGGTGACCTCCCACACTGAACCTCTCCATGGCTTCCAGCAGCCTCCTCCACCCTTGGGGGTAGCACTTTCACCCAAATTTGGGTGAAAATATGAGGCAGACAAGCACTCATGCTGGCCAGGGCTTCTTCCTCACTCAGGACTGATCTCCAAGCAGCCTCTTCAGCTCTTTTGGGTTTTCTCACATGGCTTAAAGCATTTTTGGATATCGTGGGGCTGATGGAGTTCAGCATCTCAGCAGCAAGTGCCAAATGGCAGCAGAAGATGGTGGGGCAGGGAGTGAGGAGGGCTGAGGCTGCAGCACCAAGAGCAGGAGCTGTGCAGCCTCTTGCCTTCCCCTCAGCAAATATTTATGCTTGAAGCTCTCTCCCTTAAAGGCCTAATTGGAGTCTAGGTGAGCTGGCACACTAGAAGAGAGCCTAATAGAGACATTGCAGTGCTATTAGCACAGATGGTTGTCATATGTATGCAAATGAGGAGCAAATTGAATTTGGTGTCCCCTCTCACCAGCTGTCCTATCAGCACCGGCTCCTGCAGCAGCACAAGGCGCTGCCACTGCTCTGCTAATCTGTCATCGCAGATTAATTACAACTCACACATTAATCTTCATTTGTTTCCCCATACAAAGCAAGGATCCCGTTCTTTCAAGTACGCTCTGATGGGACGGGGTGCTCCAACCTGGGAAAAGGGAAAAAGAAAGGGAAGGAGGGCCAGGCAGCTTCATTAGTGCCAGCCCCGGGGGCCGGGGCTGCTGCAGCCTCAGTGGGGCTTTCGTGCTCCTTCTGGCAGGGCAGAGCCCACCGGGGGCACCGGGAGCCTCAGCCACCTGCCGGGAGCTCCTGGGACCCACACTCTGCTCTGTCAGCCTTCCTGGGGCACGGTGCTGGGCCTGGCTTTGTCCTGAAGTGACAGAGTCACCCCTTTCCCGAGCTGGCAGCTGCCCAGGGGGTGGCTGGTGTCAGCACAGGCGTTTGCTGCTCCCCACTGAAGCAGCCAAGGAGACCCCTCAGGATGCTGCAGCCCTCCAGGCAGTGGCACTTTTACTGCTGCCTCGGGTGGGAGGAGAGTGACTTGTTTCAGTCTCACCACTAATTTTGACATTTTGATGAAAGGCAAAATAATTCTTTCTGTTTCTTGTTTGTTTTTTTTTTTTTTCCCAAGTGAAAGTATTGCAGCTGAGACATTTTACAGGTTTCTGGAGTTAGCACCCACTGTGTTTTTGGGTAGAAGTCTACTCTCTAACTCTTTTTTCCTCCCAGTTTTCTGCTATTTATTGGAGTAACCTGTAGTTCCCCTCACTTCTCCACTGGCTGTTTGGATTGCTGTCTGCTCCACGTGTGGCCTCTGATGCTGTGATCTGAAGTGTCCTGATGACAAATGTTAACCATGTCTGCTTAATCAGCCTGTAGAAGCTCAAATGCCATGGATCCCATGGGATGGAGGGATGCTAAAGGAGCCAAGGTGAACAACTTCCAGCCAGCTTGAGACAGCAGGAGCTCTCTTACAGGCAGCAGCAAGAGACAAACAAGCATTTTCAGCCATCCTGGAGGTGTTTTCACATGTCCTTTTCATCCTAAAATGTATTCCCCACGCTGGCTGCTCTACCCCAGCACTGTCCAGGATCCACCCTTCCCTTTGAGGACCTGTCGTGCATTTTGTGCTCATTTTGGGCTCCTCTTTGTAGCCCTGGCTGGGCTCTTGTGCTGCCCAGGGTGGATCCATTGAGAAAATCCTTTTAATAAATCCCTGCTTTATTCTTTAACTCTGTCCAGCTCTGCTCTAGCTCAGCCTTCACAAGGCATCACATGCAAGCAGAAATCAAAGGGGCAGCAGAGATGCCCTTGAAGAGCCAAAATGGATCTTTCCAGCAAGGAAATTCCTTGCACAACAAGTTGCACTTCAGGCTGGTGTGACTGCTGCAGGCAGCCCCATTTCCCTGCTCCACGAGAAATGCTTTCTGTGACACACACAGAGTGTTTTCTCTGGTTACAGCGTGGAAACTCAGATATTCCTTCTGTCGAACAGGGTTTGAAGCTGTCTGAAGCTGGGAGTGTTTCTGTTAACTGCAGTCCTCACCCCCAGCTCTTAATTCATGGATGAGTGGGGGGAGTGCCTGGCACAGGGGCAGGATTTGGGGTGTCCCTNCAGCTCTTTTGGGTTTTCTCACATGGCTTAAAGCATTTTTGGATATCGTGGGGCTGATGGAGTTCAGCATCTCAGCAGCAAGTGCCAAATGGCAGCAGAAGATGGTGGGGCAGGGAGTGAGGAGGGCTGAGGCTGCAGCACCAAGAGCAGGAGCTGTGCAGCCTCTTGCCTTCCCCTCAGCAAATATTTATGCTTGAAGCTCTCTCCCTTAAAGGCCTAATTGGAGTCTAGGTGAGCTGGCACACTAGAAGAGAGCCTAATAGAGACATTGCAGTGCTATTAGCACAGATGGTTGTCATATGTATGCAAATGAGGAGCAAATTGAATTTGGTGTCCCCTCTCACCAGCTGTCCTATCAGCACCGGCTCCTGCAGCAGCACAAGGCGCTGCCACCGCTCTGCTAATCTGTCATCGCAGATTAATTACAACTCACACATTAATCTTCATTTGTTTCCCCATACAAAGCAAGGATCCCGTTCTTTCAAGTACGCTCTGATGGGATGGGGTGCTCCAACCTGGGAAAAGGGAAAAAGAAAGGGAAGGAGGGCCAGGCAGCTTCATTAGTGCCAGCCCCGGGGGCCGGGGCTGCTGCAGCCTCAGTGGGGCTTTCGTGCTCCTTCTGGCAGGGCAGAGCCCACCGGGGGCACCGGGAGCCTCAGCCACCTGCCGGGAGCTCCTGGGACCCACACTCTGCTCTGTCAGCCTTCCTGGGGCACGGTGCTGTGCCTGGCTTTGTCCTGAAGTGACAGAGTCACCCCTTTCCCGAGCTGGCAGCTGCCCAGGGGGTGGCTGGTGTCAGCACAGGCGTTTGCTGCTCCCCACTGAAGCAGCCAAGGAGACCCCTCAGGATGCTGCAGCCCTCCAGGCAGTGGCACTTTTACTGCTGCCTCGGGTGGGAGGAGAGTGACTTGTTTCAGTCTCACCACTAATTTTGACATTTTGATGAAAGGCAAAATAATTCTTTCTGTTTCTTGGTTTGTTTTTTTTTTTTTT
>WEZZ01014260.1:99854-150601 GCA_013400585.1 Chloropsis cyanopogon | reverse complement strand
TTTTTTTTTTTTTTCCCAAGTGAAAGTATTGCAGCTGAGACATTTTACAGGTTTCTGGAGTTAGCACCCACTGTGTTTTTGGGTAGAAGTCTACTCTCTAACTCTTTTTTCCTCCCCAGTTTTCTGCTATTTATTGGAGTAACCTGTAGTTCCCCTCACTTCTCCATTGGCTGAGTGTTTGGATTGCTGTCTGCTCCACGTGTGGCCTCTGATGCTGTGATCTGAAGTGTCCTGATGACAAATGTTAACCATGTCTGCTTAATCAGCCTGTAGAAGCTCAAATGCCATGGATCCCATGGGATGGAGGGATGCTAAAGGAGCCAAGGTGAACAACTTCCAGCCAGCTTGAGACAGCAGGAGCTCTCTTACAGGCAGCAGCAAGAGACAAACAAGCATTTTCAGCCATCCTGGAGGTGTTTTCACATGTCCTTTTCATCCTAAAATGTATTCCCCACGCTGGCTGCTCTACCCCAGCACTGTCCAGGATGCACCCTTCCCTTTGAGGACCTGTTGTGCATTTTGTGCCCATTTTGGGCTCCTCTTTGTAGCCCTGGCTGGGCTCTTGTGCTGCCCAGGGTGGATCCATTGAGAAAATCCTTTTAATAAATCCCTGCTTTATTCTTTAACTCTGTCCAGCTCTGCTCTAGCTCAGCCTTCACAAGGCATCACATGCAAGCAGAAATCAAAGGGGCAGCAGAGATGCCCTTGAAGAGCCAAAATGGATCTTTCCAGCAAGGAAATTCCTTGCACAACAAGTTGCACTTCAGGCTGGTGTGACTGCTGCAGGCAGCCCCATTTCCCTGCTCCACGAGAAATGCTTTCTGTGACACACACAGAGTGTTTTCTCTGGTTACAGCGTGGAAACTCAGATATTCCTTCTGTCGAGCAGGGTTTGAAGCTGTCTGAAGTTGGGAGTGTTTCTGTTAACTGCAGTCCTCACCCCCAGCTCTTAATTCATGGATGAGTGGGGGGAGTGCCTGGCACAGGGGCAGGATTTGGGGTGTCCCTGAAGTTTGTGTACTTTGGCTGAAGCTTGCTTGTGGGCAGAAAGGCTTTTGGGGCGTGAGGCTTAAAAGGGTCTTTGAGTAGTTGTGCTCAATACTCTGTAAGGGTTATGTTAAAGTGTCCCTTTTTTTGTCAAATATGTGTCTAGACAGCAAATTCGTAGTCGTGGCCGAAATGTTTCCCTGCTGGCCTCATAAAAACATACCATCACCTTTAAAACATCATGCTCCCGGTGAAAAATGTGCTGCTCTGGAGTTACAAGGAGCACTTGAGCATCCCTGCAAGTGGAAAAACAGAGGAAAAAATAGTGTCTGGTTTTCCAGGGAGGTTTTGGGCAGCACGTGGAGGCATCATCAGACTTACCAGAGGCACATCCTGGTTGTCCTTTACAATTGTTCTTATTTTATGTGAGCGTGTTCCTCCCATTCCAGAAGCAGGTACCCAAGTGCTGTCCACCAATCCAGAGCTCCAGAAAAACCAGATTTTTTCCCCTTTACCCTGCTCATCCTAGCAGGAAGAGCCGGCTCACCCTCCTCACCGCCTCCTCCTCTGGTTTGCATAGGCAAAAAAATGCAAAGCACATCCCAGGAAGGCGACAAGGCGCTGGTGCCACCCCTGGCACAGGTGACAAGGTTCCTGCAGCTCCCTGCCTTTGTCCCCGAGGATGGGCAGCACTTGCTTTGCATTCCAGCCGCCGTGGCAGCCCGATCCGTGGCGTGGAATTTATTGGGATGCAAACACACAGCGCAGGTTTTGCCATGACTGGTGCCCGAGCCCTGCTGTCTGCATAAACAAAACTCTTCTTTTGGATCCAGCCCCACCTGTGCCCACTGTGTCAATGAATGGCGTGGGGAGGGGAGACAGCTGGAAATTCAAGGCTTTTCCGTGACCCCCAGCAGCGTCTGGATGCTGCCCAAATCTCCGCTAATTAGCCCCGGGAGAGACCCCCATTTGCTGCACCCTCATAAGTTTTCTGAGCCTGAGGGGGGGAAAAAAAAAAATCCCTGGATGGAGTGCGTGGGGGTGGCACTTTGCATTCACATTCAAATATCACAGGTTGGGGTAGCAGCAAGCTCCTCCTGAACCTCCAGAGCCCACCTGATGCTGACACCTCCCAGTTTGCTCCAGCACAGACAAAAGGATGGGATTTGTCCCCAGGGCTGAGCCCTGCCCGGTGGATTCCAGGCAGAGCTGGGAGTGGGGAGCAGGTGGGAGGAATTGTAGCTGGCCCAGGGTGTTTCTGACAGTGAGTAATCAAGGATTGTATTTGAAAGAGAGAGATTTGGGGCTTCCGTGCTGTTGTGTGACAATGAACTGCCAGCCCCAAGGTGGGCGAGGTGGCCTGGAAGTCTGGGCTGGCAGGGAGGGAGATCAATCACTCCTGAGCAGCCTGACCCCATCCCTGCTTTGCCACAGGCTCTGCAGACAGCAGGGAAAGGTTTGCCCTGGATTTAGCTCCACTCCAGACTCTGGAATAGCAGTTCTGAGCTGATCAGTGTTGAAGTTTGTCTTGTGAACGATTTGATTTGTGTCCCTGTGCCACTGCCCTGCCACCAGCTCTCCCTCCTCTCCCTGCTGCCTGAGGAGGTTGTGGCTGACTTCTCCTGTGGGGTTTGTGTCAGCAGGGTCCATCTCTGCCTTGTTTATTTATTTTCCACCAATTTGTAGCTTATCAAAACCTCACCAGCAAAAGCAGCTCCCCTTATAACAAGTATTTGAGATGGGGTCAGAGTGCAAACTCTGACTTTTCATTTCATGGGATCCCCCTCTTCCCAAGAGAAGATTCATGCTGAGTTTATCTTAATTAGCTCCCTGCAAGAAAACTTCAATATGTATTTTTAGGGCTTTTTTTGTTTGTTTGTTTTTGTTGGTTTGGGGTTTTTTGTTTGTTTGTTTTTGAGGGGGTGGGTCAAGAAAACATTTCATTTGTCTCAGCATGCTGTATCTGATTCCTTCTGTTTCCTTCTTTTTAATTATTAAACATGGGTATCTTTTGAAACAGAGCTTGGTTTCCAAATGAAATGTCAAAAAGTTTTCCTTGAAAATAGCAAGGAAAATGTGTTTTGGTGTTTTCTGTTTTGGCATTTCCAGAGGAATATACCAATATTTCCATTAGGTGTGTCCCATTTTACTTCCTGATTTTGTTGCCGAATAACCCAATTTATTTAATGTGAGTTTGCTATTAGTTTCATTCAATTATAATTCCATTTTTTTTTAAAAAAAGAAGTGCTTTCTCTTGAAAACAGAGGAAGGGGGAGGAAATGATGCTTGAGGCAGAGCAGGATTTCGAGTATTGCCTTCTGACAGCACAGAACAGTTTGTGGAAGGTGGAAACTGGAGTTGTAAATATGAAAATAACTTTTCATCTCTAACCAGGCAACACTTTCTCTGAGGCAAATCACAGAGCTCTTACCAAGACCCCAGGAAGTAGCTGGAAATGTTCCCACACCATAAATACATTTGACATCTGCCATTGAGCAGTCTGTTGTGTGAAATGGAGCCAAATTCCATGAATTGTGTGTCTGTTTTCTACTTTGCAATGCTCTGTGTTCACTTGCTGCATTCTTCCAGTGTTTTTAATACCTTTTTTTTGGTATCTTTTCTCCACCTGGTGCTCCAAGGAAAGGTGCTGCTGCCACAGAGGCTGTGGTGGGGAGTTTTGGATGCTGCCAAACTTTGTGGCTTCTGCTGCCTCCCAGAATGACAAACAACTTCTCCAAAGCCTTGTGGCACCTTCTGTGCCCTGGAGAACTGGGAATTTGGGGATGTGGCTCCTTCCTTCTCCAGGCAGATGTAAAAGGATGTCACAGAATCTCCTCTCAGACTTCCAACTCGAGGTTTAATGGCCTTTCAAGTCTCTGTTGTTTTCTGGTTTGTTCTCTTTGTCCTCAGCACCTGGCATGGAGAAAATGTGCTTAGAAGGACAAATAAATCATTCTGATCATCCTGATGGTCACAATAAATCACCCAGGCCATGGGAGCTGCTCCCAAAGGCCCTGTGGGAGCTGGGTGTCAGGTTTTGATTAGGCCAGACCCTCAGTCCGTGGCAGGTTTTGGTGCTTTGCACCAAGAGCTGATCCCTCCTGAGTGGGTCAGGGATGGAGGCAGAAGCTCAGGGTGGGCCCTTCAGCTTTGGTGGGTGTGGTGTGGTGGTGGGGACATGACATGTGGGACCAGCCAGCTTGGGGTTTTTCTGCTTTCAATGAGGGCAGAAAGTAAATAAAGGGACTAAATAACAGAGCAGAGTTGCCTATCCAAGAACTGAGAACTACAAAGCAGTGGGGAAAAAAATATTAAAACTCATGATATTTTTGGGAAACTGATAACACAAGATTTCCATTTGGCTCTTGTCTTTTGAGCCTGTTCTGCTTGGGATTTTTTGTTCAACCTGACCAGAAGCCTATTATTTTGTTGAAATGAAAGATGATCCTGATACCTGGCTGAGGCAGCTATTGCAAAACAAACTTGCCAGCTTGCAAAAGAGAATTGCAACACTGGCAAAGAGCAGCTAAAGTTTAAAAATCCTCCTCATCTAATAGCCCCAAGCTGGTATTGAGCACCCCCAGGCAAGAGGGAAAGCCATCCACAGCTCTTCTAAAGTGACTCATGAGTAGAAATGCTTTTACCATTAAAATTTTCATTTCAGCAATCCCTCCTTTGTGCACAGAAGCCTCTTTAAAGCATGGCCAGCTGCCTGTCCTGTTGGACTTGTTTGCTGTAAGCCTCTGCTGGGACAATTTTGGGAAATATTGGTTTACAGCATCAGGGTGTTTGCTGTGGGCAAGGTTTGATCTCCGTGGCGGGTGGGTGTGAGAAGGAGCAGTGACAGAGGAGTGGCAGCAGAACCAAGGCTGGATAAAAGGCAGCAGAGGATGAATGGAAGCACTTGACTCCCCTGCTCCTGCTTCCTGGGAGCATTTCCTTTCAATTGAGTGGCACTGGGTTTTAATTGAGTGGCACTGAGTTTTAATCGAGTGGCATTGTTTGCTGAGCACACCCTCTTGCTCCCCTTTGTGAGTGTGCTACCCCCTGTAGTTAAGGGGGATGAAAATGGGATTTTCCACCTTGCAGAGGGGCAGGAAGGGGTGCAGCTGAGGCTGCTCTCTGCCTCACAGCTCTGCACACACCCAGCTGCACCATTCCTGCTCACTGTGCAGCATCCTATGGGGTGGGCAGCGCTTGCACTGGCTTCAAATAGCCCAGGGATGGCCACTCTGGAATCATGGAGTGGTTTGGGTTGGAAAGGACCGAAATCCACCTGGTTCCAGCCTCCTGCCATGGGCAGGGACACCCTGCCGGTGTCCAGGCAGATCCCTCTGGGCTGCACCAGCTTGGATCAGGTCAAACTGTGAAACTCCCCTGATGGGGAGACCCTTAAAAAGTTCTGTGCCAGGGTGAGAGATGAACGGGAATTTTGGTTTCTTCAGTCTTCAGGTTGTTGTTTCTTTTTCTCTTCCCAACAGCTCAGCATGCCGTCTGCATCCCAGCCTCAGCGTACGAGGAGAAGGCACCAAAAGTCACAAGAACACAGGTTCAAGGGCTTTTAAAACTATTTTGTCCAATTAACTCTTAGAATGTATTTTATTTCTACCTTTCTACCAATAACTAATTATTTGTCTGCCCATGTAACACCTGCATTGTGGCTTTCTCCAACCAACCACTCTGTGCCACCAGCACTGCAGAAAATGGAGTGGGTGAAGAACAAGAAGGAGATCAGACAACACCCAAAATCCTCCATCTTGCCTCCCATCTACCTCCACACTAAAAACCCCAAACTCTCAGTTTTTCACCCTGTGATAAACTACACTCCTATCTATTTCACACACTTGTAGATTCCAATTAATCTCAAAGTTTTGGAAGCTTTCTCCATGGATGAAGGTTAAAAGCAGTGCTCTCCTGGGGATCAGGACTTCTCAGGACAGGCAGGGAAATATTCCTGTTCCCCACCATCCAAACCCTGGCTCTGGGGTGCAGAATGACCCTTTGGCTGCGCTCTCTGGCCTGCAGACCCATGCAGAAAGGCAGCCCAGGGCTGAGCAGCAGCTGTGCCTGTGGGGCTGCAGGTGGGGACACTCAGGAGCTGCCTGGCTGAGATGATTGGCAAAAAGATGATTTTGACAAGTAAAAGCATGGGACAATACAAGCTTTAATCACTTATTAAGGAGGGTGCTGCCCATCCTGTACTGAAATTGATGCCTAATGGTTTTTGGTTTTGTTTCTTTTCTATATCCTCTGTATTCTTTGCACATATATTTTGAGCTCTGTAGCCTATTACTGCAGTCATAGCTAGTTTTCCCAGTACTTTGCCCTGATAGGCAGAAAGACAAAACATTTTCCAAAGCCCCTATCCTATCTTGGCTCTCCCTGGGAACCAAGGCCAAAACCCAGCTCTTTGAGACTTATTTTCATCAACAAAGTGCAGCCCCATCTGAGGGGGGAAGAATTTAGGAAGGGCTTGAACTGGAGGGGAATTACATCACCACTTGTGCTCCTAATTGGTGCTTTTTATCAATTATGCTAATTTATTAACTTATTTAATTTACTATTTAATCTACTAACTTATTTACTAATTTGCTAAACTTATAAAACTGTTTTCACCCCCGTGGTGGGGGTTGGGCTTTTGTGGACATTTTCTATATCCGCCCCTGGAGGCCTCTAATAAACACCAGCCTTTCTATTACCTCCAATATTGATATTATCTCCAAAGTGTGCTTAGTTTCATTTTTAGGCTCGTTTGGGCACCCCTGAGCAGTGCACCTGCATCGAGGGCAGCCAGGGGGATGTGGAACAACATCAAACAAAGGGATTTGAGCCCTTCAGCCCCGGGGCCGTGTGAACTAAGGGGTTAAAGTGCCTCTGTCACCGAGGTTTCTGCTGGCCCTGGCTTCCTGGAGGATTGATGTGTTTGGCACGGGCACACCTCCCTGCAGATAGGGCACAGGGAGCTGCTTTGTGTGCCTGCGCGTGGATTGAGGTCACCTTTGTGCTGAGGTTCATGTACTTCAGAGAAGGGAGCAGGAGATTGGAGCTGTGTCTGCACCATTGCAGAGCTCAGTGTCTGGGTGTTGGCTCTCCAGACCCTGGAAGAAATGGGGAGATTAGTTAAAGTGGGTTTTATCATGTGTCATCCGTGTTGTTCACCGTGGCACGGGCAGAGTCTGGCAGGGAAAGGGTCAAACCCCTTGCTCGGGGTTTCCTGTGGGTCATGCTGTGCTAAACCTTAAAAACTCAAACACAAGCACAGTGATGAGTGCTGAGCAAGTGGGATCCCCTCCCCAGGAGCTGAGGGGACAGACAGGAGTCCTGCAGGGAAAAGTGTGGGATGAGGAGAGAGCTGGGGTTTGCTTTTGGCTCAGTTCCTGCTGTTCTAAAGACCAAGTCCAGAAACTAAAATTAAGATTCCTATTGTGATGAATGGACTTTACACCTGATTTTGATTTAACTTCAAACCAATTCTCAGGACAGGAGGTAATATGGACTTCATGTAACACGCAGGGTTTTTTCACTAGTATTGATGCCCAGTTCACTGATTTGGGTCTTTGAAAATCACATCGAGATATTTAAGAATACCCAAACCTGGAAAGGAGCTTTTTTACTTCCTCTTGGCCCATTCTTCCTATATTGCAGAAATCATGGAGAAGATGCAGGTGGAAAGGTCTGGTACTCCACAGGAACAATTTTTTTGCTGTCCCAGCCTCTCTGAGGATTGCAGTGGATCTTCAAGGTAGAACCAGACACTGCTTTTGCCTTTGTGTTCTTCATTAGCTCTCTGATGGCCTTTCAAAGGGAAGAAACACGCTGAATATGGGCTGTACAAAAATGCTCTTTTCCATCTGGAGAGAGGAAGTGATATTTTTTAATGCCTGTGATTAGTCTGCAGTAATTTGTTTGTTTGCCTGTTCGCTTGTTTTTTCCCCTCCCCAAAATGAAAACCCTGAAAATTTTTGTTTTTGCTGCAGCCTGAAATGCAACCTTTTGTTTCCATGCCTTGGTAATTGAAGGTTTACATTATTGCTGCTACAGCCTTTTTTCCAACATTAAATCAGTCATTAATGCTCTGTTGCTGGAATGTTAGCAGGTTTGAGCTCTGCTCTGTAGGAGAGTTTCTCCATCAACACATGAGAGAGACCTTTTGGTCTCTTGCATGGGCTATTTCAGCATCCACTCAGCCAGAAAGTGAGCATAAGGCAGATTCTCCAGCCTGGTGGTCAGGGTGTGCTTTTGGGAGCCAGAATTGCTCAGTTCCAGCCCCTGCTCCAATGAACCTGACACTGAAATGCTGACAATGAAAGCAGCTTTATTAATGCTGCCAGCTCAAAGCGTTTGGAAATCATGTGTCAATCTTCTAAATGTTGAGATAGTGGAAAGTACAGCTGAATCTTTGGCTGGTTTTTATTTCCCTTTTGGTTTGTGGCTTTTGAGGGACAAGTTTTCAAACTAAGGACCATGACCAGGGCTAGGAAAAGCTGTGTGCATAAACCCTTCCCCTCCCTTCACAGGAACCCCCTTGGAGGGAGTTTTTCCTCCTCCTTTTATTTTATCAGCACCTTTTCACCCCTCAGCAGAGGAAACAACCTTTTAGTGAAGGCACTTCAAACTCCAGGGCAGAAGAACCATCTCCTACCCAAAATCCTTGCCTCCACAGGGGATATTCATACCTCCCTTTTACACTGGTGCTGACTTCAACTCACCAATTTTAAAAGGAATAACCTTGAGGTGTCTTTTAGCACTATTCCAGACTGAAATGATTGCTCATCTTTAGTTTGCAGCAGAGCCTGGCCAGATTTGCTCCCAGTGACCTTGTTTGAGCATCATTGTCAGGTTCTTTTCCCTGCTTTCTCTCTGTATTATCAATATTGAACCAACAACTTGCCATTAAACAAACAGGTCCCTGTTGATATAGAATTTAAATTTCAGCTCTAGCCCATTCCTTGGAAAGATTCAGTGACACTTCTCAATAAAAAAAATCTTCAGTGAAGATGATGGAAAGGTATCAGAGCCTGCAGGGTTACAGGGAAGCCCAGGGAGAGGATTTGGGGAAAATGCCTCACTCCCCATTACTGTTAGAGAAGTGGGGTGTCAGAGGCAGTTAAATGAGATTTTTTTTTTTAATTTATAAACAAAATAGTCAGCCTTTCTAAAACCAACGGGGCATTTCCATTTATTTAGAAAGAATGTGTGAAATGCAAGGAGCCTTCCCTTTTCAACTTGTGGTGCCAAGATAATGAGGTGAACTGGGTGAGAAGAGTGAAGTGGTTAATAGTAATCTTGCTTTTGAATTCCCCACATTTGAAGAAGTCCCTAAAGAATTCCTACAGGTGCCCTAGTGACTGATTTCAAGCTATCTGCAGTTCAAAACATAACCTGCTCTGACATGGTCCCAAGAGAGACTTACATAATTTTTTCTTATTTTTAGTTACTATGAGTTTTGTTTTCTTATTTTGAGTTTGAGTTTTCTTATTTTGAGTCACAGGGTCATGTGCCAGCAGTAAGACCACTCTAAGAGGCATGACTGCAATTTCTGAAAATAATTCCTTTTTCCTACACTGAATATTTCATTTTTTTTTCAGGCTCAAAAGACAGGGAGAAAATGAAACAGCCACACTCTCACCTCTGGCTTCCTGCATCCCCAGCTGTAACCTTCACAATGTTCAACTGTTACTCCTCACATGGATATTTTAAAGGTTGGTCATGCCCATTAATACCTTTGTTCCAGCCCATGTCTTGCTGGATGGTGTGATATGATACAAACCACGATTCATAAAGGTTTCTTGGAAGTGGCTCAAGAGAGATTTGGTGTTTTCAAACAGCTTTTTGAAATGTTAATGGCTGTTTGAGAGCAGCAGCAGTGAGCAATTTCAGCTGGGGATGATTCAGCTGAGGAGGTTCTTGAAGCGAGTTTGTAGGAGTCAGGGAGACACAGAGAAAATAGGAAAAATGGCATTTTGCTTAAACAGTTCAGAGTGGGAATTGCAGCTTCTTTAGGAGGAAAAATATTCCAGTACATTAAAAACCACTTTAAAAATGAAGAGACTTTCTTGAGACCAGAAACTTTCCAAAGCTACATGCTTTTTTATGTGAGCAGGATGGGAGCAGTGGCTGGAGGTGCTCAGCTTTATCCCCTTGATAGAGGGAGGGATTCCAGGGTGGTTGTGCTGCCCTCAGGATGGGCTCTGATAGAAGAGAGGGTTTGTATTTGTGTTTTGTGTGTTTTTGTGTGTATTTGTGTGTTTTTTGTGCTGCTCCTGCAGTGGAGTGCAGATTCCTGCACAGGCCCCAGCTGGAAAAGCAGAATTCCTGCTGCTGGGGAGGGCTGGATCCTCACTGCAGAGCCTGGGCAAGGCCCTTCGTCTGTGCAGTGGGGATAATCATGTTTCCTGTCAGAGAATTGCACAGTTAGGCACACTAAGGCCATAAAACTGAGTAGAGGGATCTGTAAAACCAGACCTGTGTAGAACAGTGACCTACATGGAATATCAGATCTGTAGGAATAACATTCCTGACCCTGCTTAGCTTTGTGGAGTCCCAAGTGCTTTGCCTTAACCAGCAGCTTAACCCAAGCTGGCTCACAGAACACATCTCCATGTCCTCATCCAGAGAAAGTGCTCTGAGTGGGAAATCCAGATTCCCTAATTTCAGCCTGGAAAGGATCACCTGGTCCAGGAAAACCAACAGGAACTGGCTGTACAGTTGTAAATCACCTTTCAGACGGTGGTGTGGCAGTGGGTTTCCCTTCTTCACTACCACTAAAATGTATCTGCAAAGAAAGGAACTTTAACCATCTTTCTTGTGATAAATTTTCAGTTTAGTGAGGTTGGACTTGCAGCTCCAGTTCTGAGAATGGTCTGGAGATTAAGAGGAGACTGATGTGTCAGAGTGATGCCACCTTGATTTCTGCCTTTTTTTGTTTTATATATTCTCTGTATTCTTTATACACATATTTGTAGCTTTCTAGTCTGATATTGCAGGCTAGATTCAGTATTTTGCTAGGCAGAAAGACAAAACAAATTCCAGGATCCCTCCCCTATCTTGGTTCTCCTTCGAAACCAAGGTTGAGACCAGCGCTTTGAGAGATGATTTTTAAAAACAGAGCTTCTCTTTTTAAAAACATCTGAGGGGAGGGAGGATTTAGAAGGTGCTAGAGATGGGGGATTACTTCATCAGGCATGCTTCTAATTGGGGATTAATGTCAGGTATGCTAATTTGCAAAATCTTTAACGATTGTGTGCACATGACCTGGGGTGTGCTTCTTTGGCAATTCCCACCTGAAGAACTGTGCACCTCAGGATCCTCATGTAGAGATTTTTGTGAGAAATGGATTTGTAAAGAATTCTTAAAACTTGATAGGAAGCTCACACAGCCTTGTACATTTATATATAAACACTGAGATAAGGTGTGTTGACTTAAGGAAGTTGTAAGTTGACTTAAGAAAGAATAGAGATGACAATGTTGAGAGAGAGATTGAACTAGAAATAAGCTTCAACAAGTTTTAAAATATAGCTTTGTAAAAAGACTAGATATTTTAGAGAATTAGAATTGTAAAGATGTATTATAATGAGACTATGTGAGGTAAAAATACAAGTGATTAGTGTTAGAAGTAATAATAGTATTGTGTAATAAAAGTTAATAAGTAAAAAAAAACATTTATAAAGTATTACAACTAAGAAATAAGGTGACTTCTAATAGAATAGTGTTGTTTTAAATCTCTTACAAAAAGTTATCTCTTAAAAAGTTTTACTCTTTATCGAGACTAATAATAGAATAAAATCTTTCAAATAATAAAATAAAATCTTTCAAATCTTAGTTATCCTGTCTCTAACACCCTAACTGTGTCTGGCTCCTATTTCTAGGACCAGAGAAAAAGGCACCAAGATCAAGAGGGTTGAGTGGAGGAGGGACCTTGCTCCTGAAGGAGCTGCTCAGCCCCCAGCATTCCCCATGTGGAGGTTGCCTTGCCATGGCACGGGGTTTATTGCCCATGGAACAAACCATCCCTGCAGGAAATACTGCAAAAATAACCTTAGGAGTGCCCAAAACCCAGCTGTAAAGTTTTCCAAGGCCACTGGTGCATAAATAACACGTTGCAAAAGCTCGATTTGAAGCCCAGAGAGTCATGGATGTTCCTCAAGGCCAGAAAGCAAAGAGAGGCAAGGCTGGGGCACAGTTTGTTCCACAGGGCTGGCGAGTCTGGGCTGTATTTACCCAGCTGGAAGCAGGCTTCACATCTATTTATGCCTTGGGTTTGCCTCAGGTGCACACTCTCCCATTAGATTTAAGTGGCTGGAAAAGACCAAACACGTCTGAGGTCACTTTTGGCTAATTAATATGGCAGCAAGTGCTGATTAATTAGTTTGGGCCTGGAATTAGCTGAGATAATTTTTTTGCAATGGCCTAGGCCATAGATTTATGAGTGCTTCTCCTCCAAGACAAGCAATACTCTGAAAATCTGGTTTTGGGGTGCATTCACCCTGAAAATTACTACCTGGGTTTCTCAGAACTTCAACAATAACTATTTTATTTCACTTAAATGCATGTTTTAATTTATTTTTACCTGATGGAAAATCTTACCACACACAGTGACAATCACCTTCCTTATCATGCTCCACTCTGCTTGATGTGCACCTGTATTTCAGAGCAAGTTAAAAATCCTTTGGGATTGAGGTCCAGGTTTTCACATCAGCTGGACATCACAGCAGGCAAAAGGTGTTGAGGCCTCAGTGAAAAACGTGGTGTCCTCTAGTCATCAACATGTTTAACACCCAGACTTGCTGACTTTAACTTGGCCAGTGAACTCCCAATTTTGGTGAGGATTTGCTCCTGTGCTAATGTGGGCTGTGGTGTGTCTGACCTGTGGATATCCAGAAGTCCTCAGAAATGATGGGGGAAATTCCCCTTACACCTACACAGAGAAACTCTGCTCTCTGCAGTGTATATGCTGTAGGTGTGGATTGCAAACACAGACCAATAATTATGAATAATTATGAAGTTGCAAGTTTTCCTCCTTCTCCTCTTCTTTCCCTTTCAGCTGGAAGGTCTGACTGCTGCCCAGAGCCAGGAACCATCAGAACCAGTCTGGCAGGAGGCTTCTCCTCCTTGACAGGACTCTTCTCACATGAAAATTTATGTGAATTTGCAGGGCCTTCATTAGGTGAGTCATGATTAGGGGTGGAAAGGTGTGTATTGCAGAGGGTCTGTTTATCCCAGAGGTGACAGAAGCCAGAAATTATCCTACAGGAGATCATGCAGATGGAAACCTCAGAGAAGACTCTGCAACACAAAGTCCTTCAGGTTTTTTGGGGTATTTTTTTTGCCAAAGATTAAGTCATTAATGTCGATGCACCCCTTCATTCCATTTAATTTCATTTCTGGGAACTGACTGACTTTGTGTGGTCCCATCCTCATTTTCCTTGCAGTTACAGCTGAGCACGTTCTGGGCTTTCCAGCCTGTTCTCATCCTTCCTGCTCCGCTCTCCTGTGCTGCTGAGTGCCTCCCTTGTGCCACAGCCCAGAGGGAACGAGTGGCACGGATCTCCAGACCTCACATCATGGTCTGAAGGGTTTTGTTGGAGCTAACACAGACCAGAGGCTTCTGCTTGGATTTCTGTTGCTGTGTGATTGCTGCAATCTCCAGGTTCTGCTTTATAACCCTGTTACCCCAGAGCTGCTTCTCATCCCACAAGCCTCTTTCCAACTCGTGTTTTTGCAGCTTGTCAAGTTTTTCTTTGCCACCTTCCCCTACGACACCTTTTCCCTTTTTGTGATTTCTGAGCTCTCTGAGCTGCTTTGACATGAAACCACTACCAAACCCTTCCCGAGGATCCCTCATCCATTCTGCTGCTTCTGCTCCATTTCCTGGGAAGTTTGGGCTGGTTTTCTCACTAAGTACATTGTCCAAGTGTTTAATAACACCTGCTTCTTCTCCTCTGCATACTTGAAGGAAACCCTTACATTTCAGTCTCTTCACTGTCCTGTTGAATGCCAAGATAATCTGAAAAAAATGTTTGTATGAGATTGACTCTTTGCCTTAAACTGGCCTGTGCAGCTTAGGAGAGGCTAGTGGACTCAACTGGTCATTTATTTTCCTTCATTCAGTTGTGAAAAGGGTTGTCCAGAGAGCCATTCACTCCAAATGGTTTAGGTCTGGATGAAACACTTTTTGAAAAGTGCTTATTTCTCTTCAGCTTCTGCTATTTCCAGCCTGCTGGGACTTAAAAATTCAGTGTAATGTTCAAACATCGACACCTCTGTTTAACGTATTCCTGGACATCATGAGCTGCACTTTGAACAGTGATGTTAATAGTGATAACATCTTGCTAACTCTTAATTAAGTCTAGACAAGATAGCAGCGCTGCATTTAGGCTGATCACAAGCTGATCTGATCAGCTGATCATTTAAATTTAGTCTGGTCAGATCACAAGCTCAGGCTTTTGAGAGGGACTGGAAAGTTGTGTTACCTGGTAGGCTTTTCTTCCCTGGTTATGCCATGCAAAACTCAGCATCAAACATTAGCATATCTGTCTTCATTTGGCATTTGCAGCTGGTCATGCAAAGAGTTTTTAAACCCTTGCTGGCTCTTTAAACCCTGCTGCTCTTGATAGGCATTTTTCAGTGCAAAGTCCTTCAGTGGCCTCTGAAGGAGTAAGACATAGCAGAAATAACAGATTGCTGCATGTTTTGCCTGATTTGTGGTTAACCCACAGTGGAACTGGGAAATTAGGGAGACCTATAAATAGCAGGTTTTATATCTACACCTGAGCCTGCAGAGCACTGGACCACCTGTGAGGAAACCAGAGCTGGAGGTGAGCACCTCCAGCCCCTCAGGCTGTGAGCAGGGCTGCAGGGGTGTGCCCCTGTTCACAGGGTGACCACGTTGTTCTTTGGCTGCTCAAAAAGGTAAAAAGCCCAAAAGTGTCTCTCCCAAATTTTAGGCAGAGACACCTCAAAGGACCTTTGGGACTTCACCTCAGACCTGAGGCTGGCTGATTGGACAGAGGCCAATAAATTCTGCCTGAACGATTCACTAGAAAAGAAGAGAACAAAGGAACTGATCGCTCTTGTGGGGTGTTTTAGCAGGAGCAAGAACCTCTTACACCTAACTCGAGTTTTCTCTGTAAGAGTTTTGTTATTTTGCCTTTTATTAAACATTTTTCTGTTTCCAGCACTGCCACAGAAGCCATCCTGCTGTTTTGATGCCATTCTGGGTAGCTGGGCCCCCTTAGGGCTCATGAGACCTGGCTCCAAGAGCTCCCCCACTCAAGGCAAAGCAGTCAGACCTCCCTGAAGAGAAAGAGCTGAGTGTGAGGGGCTGGGTGCTGCCTGCTGGGGTGCAGCTGCTGGCAGCAGGAGGGTGCACACGTGGGTGTGCTGAGGTTTAAAAGGGTCTCAGTGACAGCCCCTGAGGTGCTGGTCTCACTGGGATGCTCTGGAGCAGTTCTGGGCTGCCCTAACTTGGTGTCTTGCTGCCAGGCCCTCAGGGTGAAGCAGAAGTGACCCTGCAGGGAGCTCTCTGCATCAGCCCTTTCCCTGTGCTGCTCCCAAACTGAGGGCAGGAGCCAAGGGTTGTGTGAAATGGGCATTTCCCGGGTGGGAGGCAGGGGATGCCATCTTTCTGGTCTGAACTGGGAGAACTGGAGCTGTTGGGGTTGCTGGTGTGAGCCTGCCTTTGCAAGGACCCAGCCTGGGCTCCTGGGGCTGTGGTCACTCCCCATCACCTGCAGCAAAGGGGAGGAGGGAAGAGGAGCTTTGATGGAAGCTTGAAAACCAGAGATTGATGTGTCAGGTGGAAGGAGGAAAGTGACTTTGCAGGGAAGGAGGAAGAGGGAGTGTAACAAAGGTGTGAGGACATCAGCAGCTGCTCCTCAGAGCCCTGGGACTTGGGCCTGTGGAGGTGCAGGGACTCCAGCAGCTCACCAGGCCCATCACAGGGAGTGCTCTGCTGGCCCCACCAGCCCAGGGTTCACCTCCTTCTGCTTCCATCTGGGAAAAAAAATCCCTAAATGCAGTTTGGATGGTGATGGGCTGGAGAGAGGCAAGTGACAGATCATCACAGCATTGTGCACAGAGGTTTTGGCTCGTAAGGAGGTACAGGCTCCAGGTGAAACTTCCTCTGGATCACCTCTTTCTTGCTCCCTGCTCCCTGCTAGCAGGGCTGAGCTTCTCTTTGCATGCTTCCCTCTCCAACTCAGCCACCTGGTTTTGCAGAACTGCATACCTGTAGCAGCAATGGCCTGGTCCAGTCTGGAACAGATGATGGCCCAGAAGTGGAGAGGAGACATCCACACACACAGGAAACCTCCTGAGCTTCATCCCTCTGGAGAATCCAGGATGGAGAGACGTGGAGGAAAGGCTTAAAGCTTTGTCAAGCAGAGCTCAGACGTGGCTGTGGCAACGCTGTTCCAGTGGAGTGAGCACATCACATTGCATATTTACGTGTTGAAATCAGTCCCAACCTCAGTGCCTTCCCCACGTGTAGATCCCATCAATGGCAGCTTTATGCAGGCAGGAGCAGAACCTGGGGACTGGAGCACCAGCACGGTGTCAGGGGAAGTCAGTACAAATTGCTCCATCGGCTGGACATTAAAGCAAGGAGTGATATCACCCTTAAAATAAGAAACTTAATGTAATGTGCTGTAATAGCTGAATAATTGCTGCCTGCAAAGAAAGAGGCTTTTGTGAAGGAGGATCAGGGAGAGCCAGGAGTGAGTGCTCATGACATCAGGGCAGTGCACAAGAGGAACTTTATTCTCCCAGCTCCACGAGAGCGGCTCGTGGAGCTGCCAGTCCCAGATAACTCGGTGGGAGATTTTAGAGAAGAGTTAATAAAATGATTGATTTACAGCTGGAAAGAATTAGAGCCTGAAAACTGGCAGGCTGACATTGTTTGAAAGATGTACTAGAAACCTCCCCCACTTTTTTTTTATTATTATTTTTGAGAAGAAGGTCATTTGCACCTAAATTTGTAGCTTGCAGCACTTGAACTGGTATTTTGGGGGACTCACTGTCAGTTACCCTTCATGGGAAACAGCTGTCAAACAATTATCATCCTAATTTAGCCGTGTAAAAATAGATCTTAAAAATCTGTACCTTCTTATGGGAAGGAGTGGGTTTAAAATATTTTATTTTAATTTACCAGCTGTGGATCAGACCCAAAACCTTTACGTGTTTCTTATTGCTGGGTTTGAGTGCAGCGTGTTTTCTTTACTTGTTAGGAAAAACTGTCAACTTTGTCTCAACTCTGTATATATTTTTAAGGTGGTTTACAAGCACAAGGCAAACTAAGGGTCCTTTCACAACTTTTGGAGTTGGTCCATCATATTTTTTTTTAGATTTACTTTGTAAAAATACTTCTTAAGGTTGAAACACATGATTTACTGTTGATAGAAACAAAGTCCTGGGGACACTGCATTGTGTCTTTGCAGAGAAATAGTCTTTTTTTTTTTTTTAGTGAAATTTCTCAGGCATGATGGTAGAGGTGGCTCCAGGAGCCGTTTGCAGCAAAAGTCAAAGGCATCCATAAAAAGTAGATGTTGAGAGGCAGCACTTTTATGCTTTCAATCCTCAACCACTCATTTAAAAGCAGATTTTTAATTTTGGTGTCAATATGTTTGATCCATCAGTTACACAGCTAATAAGGCAGAAGTCTGGCTTTCAGAAATCTTTCATGGGCTTCCAAAGACGGAACAAAACTTGCTCCAGACTGGATTTGACTCAGACTAGACATGAAAAAAAAGAAAAAAACAACCACCTTCACAAATGCGTGTGCACGTTGAGGGTAATCATGTATGATGCAATGAACAGAAATTAGAAGGATGTGGTGTTTATTGCAGATGAAGAAAAAAAAAAGGAAAATAAGGCCAAACATCAGCAATATACACCTTGAGGCAAGCACAAACAGTGACATTTTGTCCAAAGCTCATCTCTGTTATTGAAGCCACTTAAGAAAGTGTCTGAAAAAGAGCAGCACAATTGATGAACTTTAGTCCCTCTCAGGAAAAAATGTAGACTCTGTGTTGGCTTTTTCATGAGATAGTTATCAAGCTGTTTGTGTTTTTAGAGAAGAATAGAAAGGACCAAGGTAAACTACAGAAGGAGAGCAGTTGAAGAAGTTTAAAAATTTTCTGGTGTTTGAGTCTCGTGGACTCTGAGGCCAGATGAGTTCTACCAAGAACTTGTATTTTTATTTAAGACATATTGAGATCTTATCTTCATCAGACAAAATCATTGGTGTATCAACAGTATGTTATCACATCTTTTGGAGTCTTGTCAAGTAAATCTACTTAAGGAGCTGTGCTCTGTGCTAAAAACCTCCTAAACAACTCAACAACTCTCCCGCGCTAAAAATAGCCCTCAGTTTTACCTAAATCTCTGCTGACATGTCAAATTAATTTCATTTTCTCCTTGGGAATGAGAGCCAAGTGGTGGCTTTTGAATAAGGAGGCCTTTGGCAGTGTTTGGAGTGATGCTCTCCCAAGTTAGGGCAGTGCTGTCTGGAGGCAAACCCCAAGTGAAAGATGTAATTTCAATATCCACTTGGTTGAAAACACCTCATGAGAACAAAAATGCTCTTAACAAGCCATGTAGCTGATTAGGAGCCCAGCAATGTAACATTCAGTGAGAACTGTGAAATGGGACATTTCAGAAGAACACAAATGCACAAGTACCACATCAAAGCTAATTGACTGAAAAATGGCCTGGCATAAAAATGGATCACAAGTTAAACGTGGGCCAAAATCACAGTATAATGCAAATTCTCAGACAAATCTCACTCAGGGATGAGTGAAGATAATGTGTGAAGATAACTTCTTTGCTTCTTAGTGTGTTTGAGGTCTGGTCCAAAGCACCACATCCCAGCAAGGACTGGGCAGTGCCCCCACTTAATGATTTTGTGATTCTAGGATTCTTCATCTGCAGCATTGTCACGGTACCAATTTATTTTTAGTGCAAATGTTTGTATCTTTGTCATAATGTTGTTTCTTATTGAATATTTTCTAATCACAATGAAGGTTTTTCTTTCCTTTTCTACTGCTGGGCTTTTAGTGTTTCTCGTTTCTGGGGAGGTGAGGTACAATGATTAGCAGAGCAGACAGTCAGGCAATCCTTTAAAATACCAGATTTTTTTTTCTTTAAATTAAACCCCCAACTAAAACAGAAACCAGCAGCTCAGGGGTGGAAGCCACAGGAAGATTATTGTTAAGAAGAGAAGAATGGGAGGATAAAATGTGTAGCTTTTGAAAAGTCCTTTCTGTAATGACACAGTTCTCTGTTTGCAGATGACAGAATAAATTAAAAATATTTCTGCCAGTCTAAAGATACTGATTTAGGAAGCCAAGGTTGCTTAATGGACTGGAATATCATCTCCATGTTTTCAATTTCCTTCATTTTACCCAAATCATTCACTTCAATAATTAAGGGATAATGAACCAAACAGTTTTCCCCTTTATACCCAACTGTCTCTGGATAGAGATTTAAAACAATAATTAGGAATAAAAAGGAATCCTGTCTACAGAACATGCCTGTCGTGGATAATGGTAATATCCTTCACTTTCCCTCTCCTGGGGTTTCCTGGCTGCCATTCCTGGGGATGCTGTTAGGGGCCAGCCTCGTTCAGGATGATCTGTCCTGACTCACATTCCTCACACAGATCCAGCCTCCTGCCTGGAAAACAGGTTTGTGTCCGTCCATACAGAGAACCTCATTGATCAGGTAGAAAGAAAAATGGGATAATCCTAATTACAGCACTTCTTAAACTTCTCTTGACTCTCCCTGACACCATCACCTCTCGGATCCACTTCCTTGCCCAGTCTGACAAGGACCAGGGAAAGGCAGGGCTGGCCTTGCCCAGGAAGTTGTGCAGAAAAGGGGATTTCCCATGAAATCTGCCCTTCTTGCCTTTTTCAAAATCTAGTGCGAAAGGAGTATAAACACTGAGCAGTTCATGCAGGAAAACATTCCCAAATCTTTACACTGGAATGCAGCTGGATGGATCCACACCACCGAGGTGCAGGCATTTCCCTGGCCACGAGGGTGACCTTCACTCCCTGTCCCCAGCAGGGAACTCAGTGGTTTTCCAGTGATTCCCAGCCTGGTGCTGATGCCTTGAGAAGGCTGACAGGGTTACAGAATAAAGTAGGGATTTATTAAAAGGATTTCCTCCATGGATGCACCTTGGGCAGCACAAGAGCCCAGCCAGGGCTGCACCCAAGATGAACCAAAATGGGCACAAAATGCACCAAAATGGGCACAGGCTCTGNAAACCTGAGGCATCAGGGCAAGCAGCAGCTCTCCTGGCCCATGACCAGCACTCAGCTCTCTCCTACAAGGAGACTGAGCCCCTTCAAACATCTCAAAGACAACGCTTGGGCTTTCCCAGGATCAGGATTTTTAAAAGTGGTTTGTGTGACAAAAGTATCAATCAGGACAGATCAACATCTGATATTTTTAAATACCAAAATTCTTTCTGTTTTTTCCCTAAAATCCACCCAATGCCCATTGCCTTCCCTCATCACAGTCTGCTGTCCCTGACCACCAAGGGCATAAATAAATTAGTTATGAGTTTTTCCAAGCAGTAAACTTCTTTGAAAAAAAAAAAAAGGAAAAAGAAACAGCAATATCTAAGAGCTTTCCATGCTGGAGTCCAGGAGCTTTTCAGAGCCATGAAGTATTTATTTTAGTTTTTCCTTTTTTTTTTTTTTTTTTCCATTAGGTCCTAATTCTCAATTTTTTATAAGAAGTTAAATTATCCAGGAGAAGTGAGTTTTCATTTTGGGGGAAAAATAAAAATCCCAAAAGGCATTTGCCTAATTAGAAAATGACCATCAAGCACAGAGTGCAAAGAGCATTTTGTTTGGAGAGAGCTGAGCACAGAAGGAACCCAGCAGAGACTTTAAAAAACTCAGAATTGTTTGTTTTTCCTTCAAAGAGGATCAGTTTTAAGAGCTGAGCAGACTGCAGTTAATTCAGACTCCTTTATATTTCACCCCAAAAGCAAAGCAGTGCTTTTTATTCTTTCCTTTCAATACCACCTCCTTCTCTGAGCCCTGCTGGCTGGAGCAAGCCCCTCCTGGCTCCCCATGTGCCTTCATCCCACCATGCTCCTCAGCATTTCTCTGAACATTTCTGTGCATGCTCAGCCCAGGCCAAGTAAGAACTCGAGGGCCCAAATTTAGTTTTTAATCCCAGGACTGTCTATTCAGACCTTGCAGCCCCCAAATCCTGTTTTTGTGTAATGTGAAAGTTCTGTCAAGGCCAGAGCTAAGTCCTCTGGGGAGCTCCAGGTCTCTTGGCTCAGGCAGAAGGGAAGGGGAGAGGGGCTGAGAGGAAGGAGATGTGTTTTATCAGAGTGATGCCACCATAAAGCAGGTAAAACGTGATAATTCATTTGTGGGGAGTTTTGGAAGGAATTTGAGACGGGAGCTCTGAATTGTTCTTGATGATGAGGTTTATTTTTGTTATCTTCTACATAGGCAGGAAGGGTGAGTTCAGCTCACATGGTTACAACATGGTCACAACACCTTCAGTTACAAGACCTTTTGAGGAGTTATTGACCAATAAAACACTACCAACAAGGATATTTATGTTTTTGACCCAATCCTCAAATATTTTGTCTTATGGACTCATGCTACAGTGTGAGCTTTCTTAGCCAATCATGTTATGGCACACAAACCTACAGCTCTGCATTCTAAACTCCTCGTTTACATCTGTAACTACTTTATTTTTTCTATGTTTTAAACTCTAAAACTCTAAACTTTCCTCTACTTAGCCTAACGTGTCTGTGCTTTAAACTATAAATCCACATTCTTGCTTCTAGCACCTGAGCTTGGAAGCCTTTCCCAAGGTCCCAGATCAAATCCTGGGTTTAATTCCAAGCTTTGGCTTACAGGCCCAAAGTTCTGAGAGTTCCCTGCATTTCAGATTCCAACAGTAAAACCCCAGTTCTAGGTCCTCTCATATGACAAATCTGTTAGTCTGGAGCACGCTGTGGTCTGCCTTGGCACAAGTTTCAGTGATGGGCAAAGAACAGATGGGAATTTCCACCCCAGGAAGAGGGAAGGAGTGCTGGCCCAGAGGTGGGACACAGGGGACACAAGTGAGGGGGAGCAGGTGGCCCTTGGGCACCCTCTGAGTAGCCCTTGGTGGGAAGATCCAGATTTCTTTCACTTCACTCTAGACTGAGCACTATCATGGAAAACCCAGCCTTGGCTTGTTTCAGAGCTGGTCTAAGCACAAAAACATTTCTGCTGTGAGCCCCAGTGGGGGAGCTCTTAGAGCCAGGTCTCTAAGGGGGCCCCACTCACCTGAGATAGCCCAGCTACCCAGAATGGCATCAAAACAGCAGGATGGCTTCTGGGGCAGTGCTGGAAACAGAAAAATGTTTAATAAAAGGCAAAATAACAAAACTCTTACAGAGAAAACTCGAGTTAGGTGTAAGAGGTTCTTGCTGCTGCTAAAACACCCCACAAAAGCGATCAGTTCCTTTGTTCTCATCTTTTTCTAGTGAATTGCTCAGGTGGGGCTTCTTGACTTCAATCCAGTCAGCCAGCCTCAGGTCTGAGGTGAAGTCCCAAAGGTCCTGTGAGGTGTCCCTGTCCCAAATTTGGGAGAGAAACTTCTGGGCTTTTTACCTTTTTGAGCAGCCAAAGAACAACGTGGTCACCCTGTGAACAGGGGCACACCCCTGCAGCCCTGCTGGGGTCAGAGCTGGTCTCTCTGCTGACACCACGGTGGCACAAATGTCACAAGTGTCCCCTCAGAGCCTTGTGCCTGCCCTGCTGCCCGTGCAGGGGCTGAGCAGCACTCAGGGACCCATGAATGCTGTGCCAGTGCAGCATGGGGAGGTTGGAATTTGCCACAACTTTTCTCATTAATTACATTCAAAGGTTATTAATTATGAACTCACTTGTCGACATTAAGCTGTTTCACTGTCCAAGAGGCGAAGCTGGGTTGGACACAAAGAGCTGGAGGTTTGTGCTTCCCTCTGATGAGCCAGCCACCTTCTTTCAACACTATCTCCATCTCACCCCCCTCTTTGTCCCCCAAATCAGGAAAGAATTTGCATTATTCCTCTGAAAGCGTTAATTGAGAGGAGAACAAATGGAGTTCCAGGCAATTTGAAGAAGCCTCATTACTGACTGAGGCCTTGTTTTGAATCAATGTCCATCAAAACAACAATTGCACTGCCCTGGCCCAACACCAGAACTGTCCTGGGAGGGCTGGCAGAGGCAGAGACAGGGTTTTGTTCTGCAGGAGACAGTTGTGCACCCCTAATGATGAGCACTGCAGCTCCTGGCTGATTGCTGCACACTCCAGTGCATCCTTTCCAGCATTAAACCCTGATTATCCAGCAGCAGGATGGAGCCCAGGGCCGGCCTCCACACCCTGCAGTGGCTCCCAGACAATGTCACACTTCTCTGCCTGGAGACCACCCGCAGCAGGAGGTGCCACTTGCAATTAGGATGGGTTTTTTTTTGATGGGTTACTCTTAGAGCTAGGTTTTATGAGTTCTAAGGGGGCCCCACTCACACCAGAGATAGCTTAGTTACTCGAATTGGCATAAAAATAATAGGATGGTTTTTGTGGTAGTGTTGGAAATAGAAATATGTTTAATAAAAGGTGAAATAACAAAATTTTTATAGGGAAAACTCGAGTTAGGTGTAAGAGGTTCTTGCTCCTGCTAAAACACCCCACAAAAGCAATCAGTTCTTTTGTTCTCTTCTTTTTCTAGTGAATTTCTCAGGTGGAACTTCTTGGCCTTGGTCCAGTCAGCCAGCCTCAGGTCTGAGGTGAAGTCCCAGAGGTCCTATGAGGTGTCTCTGCCTTAAATTTGGGAGAGAAACTTCTGGGCTTTTTACCTTTTTGAGCAGCCAAAGAACAACCTGGTCCCCCTGTGAACAGGGGCACATCCCTACATTTTTTTTTTCTCTTTGCCTGACTTTTTCCCAGATGGAGGAGAGCTCCAGGGCGAGCCACAAAGGTTTTGCAGAGAGCCCAAAGGGATGAAATACATTTTGCTTCTCTTCACAGGAAGGGGGCACAGGGAAGGCTGCAAGGAAGGTAAAAAAATCCTTTTCACATAGCGAGACACAAGTGATCTTGGATATTAAACAAAATGATCTTGGATGCTGACTATTTAAGGCCAAAACCATCCAGGGGGGATTTTTAGAGCATTGCCCTAGGACCAGAAGGGAATTGGAATATCCTGTGTAAAGGTTTTCAGCTGGGCTCTGCAACAGCTCCTGGAGCTTTTTAATTTTTCTCGTCCCTCTTGCTTCTTCCTCTCCCTTTGGCCCAAATTCCCAACTTCAGTCACTTTGCAGGGATGACCTGCTCTATCTCCAGGCATGTTAAGTGTCTCAGAAAGGTCCAAAAGTCAATGTGGAAACACAGGAGTCCAAGAGAGGGTTAAGGGTGTTCCTGCCTCTCTCCTGTCCCCTTATGGACATCAACCCCTCCACTTCATTTCTCCTTAACTCACTGCCTCAAGGTGCTGCACTATCCAGGTTGGCTGGTAATTCCTGAATGGTGAGAAGGATGTAAGGCATGGAAAGAGAAGAGTTTTTCCCAGGCTGCTTGGACCCAGAGATTTTGCTTTCAGCCCATCTGGGTGAGCACTATAAGGGCTGTAAACAGGGTGAGGGTCAGCAGAACTAGCTGCCCACTGGGCCAGCAGACTTCTCCCGTGATGCTGGATCCCTGCTGATCCAGTGATCGTCTCCCCAGCTCTGTGGGATGATCACTGGGTTCAGACAGAGCTTAGGGACACCCTGTTAGGGGTAAGGCCAATCATTTTGACAGCTTGCTTTGTGTTTGCTCGTTGTAACTGATGCTGCAATACCAGTGTGACAGAGGAGGAGCTGGGCTGAGCCTGATTTTTGGATAAAGCTTTGCTAGCCTGAGCTCTACATGTGCAGCTCATCACCACCACGGTCCTCCTACAAGTGCCCAGCTGATTCAAAGTGCTCCCCAAACAATCCAATAGTAACTGTTTTCTCTAAACATTTACAACCAACAAGATGTGCCTGTGTACACTCAGCAGAGCGCCAAGGAGAGCAACGGCAGCTGCTCCCCGCATTCCTGCTGCAGCTTGTGTATATTCCAGTGCTTTTTAAAGCATCTATTTACATTCTCAATTTTGGATGCCTCTTCGCTTCCTGAGAAGATTTGGCCAGCTCCAGGCCTGGTGCAAAGAGGGTGCATTGCCCTGAGAGGGGCACAGCCACCCTCCCTGCCAGGCAGAGGGGTCACCTGGGGTCTTTTTCCATGACACACTCCTGCTCTGCTTGTGACACCGAGCTGATTTTTGCCTTTTCTATATTCCCTGTATTCTTTGCACACATATTTGTAACTTTGCAGTCTATTATTGTAGCTTAGCTTCAGTGTTTCCCTAGGCAGAAAGACACAACACATTCCAAAACCCCTATCCTATCTTGGTTCCCCTTAGAAACCAAGGTTGACACCAGCCCTTCGAGACATATTTTTTATAAACAGCATTTAGTCCTCGTCTGAGGGAGGAAGATTTAGAAGGTACTAGAACTGGGGGATGACTTCACCCAGTGTGCTTCTAATTGGGGATTATTGTCAGCTGTGATAATTTGCAAAATCTATAAAAATTGCATACATGTAATGCAGGGTGTGCATTTTTAGTGCTTTCCACCTGACAAATTATGCATTTAAGTATCCTCATATATAGGTAACCCCTTTAACCACCCTAACTGTGTCTGGCTCATAATTCTAGGGCCAGCAAAAAAGGCATCACTTGTCCTTATGAAAAAAGGCCCTGGCACTTGGCAGCCTTGCTGAAGTGTCCAGGCTGTGCTCAGTGCTGGACTGGCACCTTGAGGCCACTCGTGGCACCACCTGAGGTCCCTGGGACCTCCCCAGCAGGCAGGGATGCTGCTGAGGGAATTTTGCACGTCATGGAAGTGGGGCAGCTCAAGGGAAACCATGGGGAACCACCCTGGACATCCCAGTTTCACCTGCACACCAGCGTGGCAGCACTCCAGCTCCTCTGCTGTCAAACTGCAGCACAGCCACTCACAGAATTTCAGAGATTTCACAGCTGGATCAGTTGTGGTGGCTTCAGCAGTGAGCATCACGAAGGGATGGAGGAAACAGCCAGGCTTCTGCTCAGCATGGTCCTCACCAGCTCCTTCTGGGGAGCAATGAACCTGCCAAAGGCTGGGAGGAGAGAAAGTGCCATGCAGCCCGTGCTGGGCTCTGGGGAGCTGCATTTTTATCAGACAGCCTGTGATAATTTCAGTCCTTCCCTCCTTAATGATGTCTCAGAGCAGCACAATTCCCACCTCATTCCCTACAGATGAGCCCAGAGAAGCAATTCTGCCCAGAGAGCAAAAGGACAGGCAGCAGTGTGTGAGCGTCCTCCCAGGATCCCACTGCCCCTGGGAAGGCTGCACACCACCAGGGCTGGTGCCCCTGCTCTTCCAGGTGGGACATGGCCAGGAGAGCTGTCTGCAGCCTCCTCAGCCCTCCTGGCACCAGGTGAGCCTGCCAGGGGAGCTGCCCGGGGGGGGTTTGGGTAGGAGGGCAGCGTGGCAGTGCCCCACCTCTGGATGGGCCAGGCAGTGTCCTGCTGACCAAAGAGCTCCCAGAGCAGCAGCACCCTGAGGGCACAGCCCTGGCTGGAGCAGGGACACAGTGCCGAGGACAGACAGACAGACAGACAGACAGACAGCTGTCAGCTCTCAGGGGGGATTCGATGGGAAATTCTCCTGAGTTCTGACCCACAGTGCTGTGTCATGTCAGGGCTTGAATTCCTTCTGAAAGACAAACCTGAAGCTCACGGGTGTGGGTTGCAAGGAGGCATGAGTGCTGTCTCCAAGGTTAACTCTTTGCTGGTTATAAAATATAAAATACTTGAGACTGCTGAGGCTGGCTTTGGGACCTCAGAGCTTTCTGGTTTCTGCTAACCTCATGCCTTGAAGCTGCAGGTAACTGAGAAGGTCAGGGGAAAGGAAAAGGGCACTCTGGGGTTGTATCTGATGCCTCCCCTTCATTCCCTTCTCTTTTCCCAGCCTTTGCATGGAGAGGATCCTCAAAGCAAAACATAGACATTTACATTTGTTTCATTCCAGGTGTTTTTTCCTTTGGATGGAAAGATAAAAAAGCCTTTTCATATAGTGAGACACATATTAAACAAAATGCTGACTATTTAAGGCCAAAACCATCCAGGGGGGATTTTTAGAGCAGTGCCGTAGGACCAGAAGGGAATTAGAATATCCTGTGCAATGTGATAAAATATCCCATCACTCCTTCTGCAGGGCATGATCCCATAAACCCAGGTGTTCCCCTGGTGCAACACAGGGACCTCCTTCTCTCCCCCAAGCTGCCTCCCTTTCACTTTAATTATCTGGTGCACCACAGCAGGTATCCTGCATGGTTGGTCACCTTTAATGGCTGCTCAACAGGAGAGATTTAATTAAATTAGCAAGTTCAAAACCAAACATGGAAATGAAGAGAAAATAGGCCTGGCATGTTAAACAGAAAAAACTTCATCACATAATAGTGGCATTAACAAATGATGCTCACTACTAATTTTCCAAATGACCAGGTCTGATGTCTGATGGAGATCTAGGGAATTCTGGTAATTCCCTTTTAATCATTTCCCCTCACATGATGGAAGGTGGGAACTGCTCACCGGTGCTGGGCCCAAGAGGAGAGGCAATTCTTTATGGGAGACAAGTTCAGGTTTTGTCTTGGTGCAGCATCAATGTGGCCACAGACCGAGACAGAGGGGGAGCAAAGTGCAGCAGTGCTTTAATCAGGGAGCAGGATTTGATTCCCAGGCTCAGCAGAGCTGGCTGATAGCTTTGCTTCCATGTGGCAGCACCTCCAGAGAGAACATAAAGACCTGAGTGCTGTAAAGCACTGCAATTTCATAGCAGTTAACAGCAAGAGGCCATAAAAGCTACGTTGCTTTTTGCTTTAGCCTCCCCTTGAAGATCCATCTCCTCGTGCCTACGTGAATAATCTCTGATGAATTCCTAAAAGCCATGAGTTTATTTATATTTCTGTGCAGCTCATTCCTGTTTGCTCATCCCCTGTTAACTGCCACCATCTGCTTTCACCTCTGTGAGTTGTGCTGTGCATCCCATCTTGGACTCTGCTTTCGCTCCCAGATTTCATAAATAAACCTTACAAAAAAAAGGCAGTGGGAACTGACACTGCCTGCAACGTCTCTCTCCATCACTGTTTGATGTGGAGGAGCTTTGCACTCCTCCTGCAGCTTTATTTTCTCCTTGCTCACCTTCCAGAGCAGCTGTCCCTTTGTGTTCCTCCCTCTGCACGGTGTTTGTGGCTGACTCAGAGCCCGCAGAGCTGTTTGCTCCTGACAGCAGGTGTGCTGTGGGGAGCTGCAGGGAGTGTGTGCTGGGGTGGGACGTGACAGCACAGGCTGTGCCACAGCCCCAGTGCAGAGCAGCTGCTGGCACTGCCTGGCTCTGTGTTCTGATTGCTCTGGGGTGGGTTTGTGCTCTGGAAAACACCACAGAGCCACACAGGGGCCCAAAGGTGGGAGATGGCTCTGCCTGGGGCCCTCATTCTGCATCCCAGCACTGAGATGTTTTAGCCACTGCTGATGATTATAAGTGTACACTGCATTGCCTGCACAAGCCTTGTCCTCCTAAGTCCTACACCTCCAAAAAGAAAGCAACCTCAGCTCCAAAGAGCTTGCAGTAATACCCAACAGTGCCTTCCCACAGCCAATTAGGACTGCAGCAGGTAATTGATTAGTGCATGGAGCATCCCAAGGCAGAGACAGCAAGGGCAGTGATGCGCTGCTGAGGCTGGGAGCAGCACTGCAGGCACAGGGGGTGGCTTTGTCCTCCCTTGGATGTCACAGAATCATAGAACATCTGGCTTTGGATGGGACCTTTAAAGGCCATGGGACACTTTTCACCTTCCCAGCTTGCTCAGAGCCCCTTTCAGCCTGGCACTGGAAGTTTCCAGCAATGGGACATCTGCTGCCTTATTTCTTGCTGGAAATCAAAGCATTTTTCTATGATAGGTGATATCCACAGGGTGCTGCTGGCAGAGTGAGGGTTACAGCCCTCAGCTGTGGGGAGGTCAGGCTGGTTGCACCATTTATTTGATGTTCAGCCCCCTTTTTGCAGATGTTTTGGGGCTGTCTGGACTTCCCCAGTGTGCAGGAGGGATCTCCTGTCCTTACAGCATCAGAGTGTTGTACCTTGGCAATCTGAGGGGAGCAGGAGTGGGACAGTTAATGTGGAGGGTTAATTCTTCTTGAATTCCTCAAGATAGACAAATTTATTTCATATACTCTGTTTCAGCTGAGCTAAGGGGAGAAACCAACACCAAGGTGTTCATTGAAATCAGTGGTGATTTCTGTGCTGTCCCACACAACATGTTCAGCTCTGATACAGGAATCTGTCATTGCAAATCCTTCCAGCCCTTGTGCAAGGCTTGGCAGAGGATTTCTCTGAAGCCCACACAGATTTTGAAGAGTGCCAAGGACACTCCTGCTGCTGCAGTGACTGCTGGGCAGCTGAAAGGCTGTGAACACAAAGTGTGAGACACAGCAGTGTCCCAGCACAGAATAACCCAAAGGATTCTGCTGAATGAAAACCATTTTGTGCTCTTCAGATTATTTAAAATGAAAAGAACACAGCCAAACTCTCTGGCTCTCCAAAGGAGAGGCCTCCATTGTCTACCAAAGCCTGACCTGGGCACTTTGCACCCTTTGTGAGGGCTCAGGGACATCCCAGGCAAACCCAGAAGTTCCCAAAAGATCCATTCCCAAAAGGCCATCTGTCCTTGCTCCCATGGAGAAGATGGTGAGCTCCTGGCTGCCCTGGCTTTGCCAGGAGGACACTGTGGTGACCCCTGGTGAGCAATGACCTAGAGCAAGCAGCTCTAGCTGCCCCTCCAGCTGCCATTCCTGCTGTCCTCACCTCCAGGGAGGGTCTGTGCCATCGGGGCACTTAATTTATGAAATTAATTTATGAAAAGCCCAGCTCAGGCCTGCAGCAGGGCCCTGGTGCTGCTCACAGCTGGGGCAGCTGCTGCTCAAAGCCTCAATTTGATTCAGTTTAGGTTTCAAAGGCAACATATAAACATTCCCAGTGAAGACATTTCTTCCAAGGGGCTCAGCCAAGTGGGGTTTCCTTCCTCGTGTTTATGGGAAAGCATTTTGTTTAGACAGAGAAGCAAATAAGCAAATCCCCACATTCCTCTGTGGCTCATCTCAGCCAGCTCACCAGCCCCTGGGATGGAGATTCAGCACAAACTCGAGGGAAATTTGCATTAATAGTCCTTTATTAACCCCCTGGCTGTGTGTCTGAGGAGCAGAGGCACCACAGCCTGGTTTATGTGCTGGATGAGGGTGGGAAACACCACTGGTGATGCAGCCTGCAAACCAAGGGTCACCCTGAGGTCCATTCCAGCAAAAAATGCCTCTTTTAAGGGCTTTTCTTGCCCGTGACTCAAACCCACAGCCTGCCTACAGCCCAGGAAGGTTAGAAAAGCTGATATTGCAGGCACTGTGTCCTCAAGAACTAGGAAATAAGAAAGAGTTTCCAATTCTGCCCTTCAGAGCAGGTTGAAAATTCACCTCTACATGAACACCAGAAAAAAAGAATTGCACCTATGTTGTACCACTCAGAATAGGCTTTAAGTGAGAATTAATTGGTATCTATACCTCTGAGCAGGGTGAATTTCCCCTGGGCCTGAATAAGTTCTGCCTAAGCCTTTTGTGGAGTTATTACTTGTTTCATTAAAGGGGTAGGAGAGGGGATGAAAATCTCCACTGAGAACAGCTGGCTAATTTTTGCTCTTTATTTATAACAACTCAGGTCAACATCTAATTTCTGGCAAGCAAAGCCTCAACATCTGCAGGAGGAGAGGAGAGGCCTCTGCCCCCCCGAGCTTGCTGGAATTTTCCAGCTAATGGGAGATATTTCCCCAGTTAATGAAAGAGGCAGGGATGGGGTGACCAGGTGGGAAGTTTTTGGATGCATAGCTGGGTGTCACAGGGCAAATGATGGAGGGAAAACCAAACCTCATGCAGAGGTGGACCCCACAATCATGCTCCAAGGAGCCAGGTTGTCTTTCTGGGTCTGCTTGAAGGAGCAGGTGCCTCCTAATCTCACGTTGGCCGTGTCCAGTTTGCTCCGTGGTTTGTGGGACCAGTACAAGGGAGGGGTGTGATGTCACTGCCATGTCCCCAGTGACCTCCAAAGGTCTCCCATCAGTGCAGAAACACTGATATCATGGTCTTCTCAGCAGAGAATTCCCAAGAGCTTTGTGCAGCAGGTCAATAAAGCTGTTTGTCTCCACACCTGGGGAGGACAAGTGCTGAGAAGTGGCTTCTGCAGCTCATCCATTCCTTCCTAAGGGCTGGTCCTTCACCTCCCTACCCTTAGGATTTGACTCCAAATGCTTCCAAAAGTCACTTTATAGCCGATCAGTTGCATCAGCATGACACCAGGCAGTTGGGATGCACCCAGGGAACCTGCCTGCTTTTCCACTGATATTCACTGGGGCTGAAGGTGAGGAACAAAAGCACCAGGACCGACCTCACCTTCAGGGTGAAACCCCCAGACAGAGGTGTGGGAAAGCCCAAATGATTAGTGCATCAGTCTGAGAGACTCACTGGAGCAGGGATCTGGCAGCTCTAAGCCCCCCAAACCCCTCTCCATCCTCAAAGTTCAATCCCCAAAACAAAGGGAGCCAGTTCCTGACTGGGGACATGCTGGGCATCCACATGAAGGAGGCACTGCAGGGGTTAAGGCTCTTGGCAGCATTTCAGTGGTACGATGCAATAAAATATTTTATGACATTTTTACAATATTGTGCAATGGGATTTCAAAACCTCAAAAGAAAACAGTGTGTTAAAGTAAGATGCAGCTGAGCAGAGCCAGCCCAGCAGGTGAGGGTTTATCTCCTTCCCCTCCTCTCTTCACCCCTCCCTCCACCCTTGCTGCAGGCACTTGCTCCCCGTGCCCTGGGCCAGCCCAGCCTCCCTGGTGCTCCCCAGCACATCTGTGCTGGGTTTGTGTGTGTGTTTGCCACATATTTCCACAGTGAGCACATCCTACACGCTGCTCCAAACAGCCCCAATAAACACCCGGGCCAAGTGGGCTTAAATATCACAACATGTTCAACACCCTCTGTCTCGGCCCATGGCCTCGTAATGGGTGTAAAAATAACATTTCTGGAGGTGGGATTGCATTGCTGCCATTGTCCATCAGGTGTCTCTGAGGCAGAGATCACCCAGGCTGTGTGAGCATTTTCCCCAGACACAGCTCATGGGGCTGGCTCAGGAGCAGAGGTTCTCCTGAGGATCTCCTGTCGCTGCTCCAGAGATGATGTTCCCCTCTGAATGGTGCTGGAGAAGCAGAAAATTCGACTGCAATTCCAAGGTAAATTTGAGCAGGACTGTTTCTGGTTCTTGGGGATCAGAGAACACTCCTTCCAGCCTGCAGGATCTTTAATCCCCAAAGCTGGGTGGTGGAAGAGGCCTCTTCACCTCCCCCAAATAAGATCTTCCTTCCCCACTTCCCCCTTCTGGTAACAACATGGGGCAGGAATGTACTTTTCTAGCTGAGGCAGCAAGGAGGTTCCTCTGTAATCACTTTATTCCAGGAACTGGCACTCTAAGGAAAATCCCAAACATCACAAAGCTTGGCATAAAATTGTACAAATTGGCAACAGTACATTCAGAGTGAGGCAAGCTGAGAGAAGTCTAATCCAATCTTATGCTTTGGAGTAACAGCATCCTGGGGGTGGCAGGGAAAGAAGGGCTTGTCCCAGCATGGGATGTGTCCAGGTTCTCAGCAGAGCAGGGAGAGATCCAGAGGAAGCCCCAGCGTTTGAACCTCTGCAGGCAGAGACATCTCCTGCCATGGCTGATTTGTCTGATCAAACAGAGCAAATCCCTCACTCTGATCCTGCTGATGGCTCTAAATTGCTTTAACCATTGTGAAATGAGCCACACAACACATTTTCAATGTAAGCAATTTTCTTTTTTTCCTCCTTAACAGCTCTTTGGCCTGATTTCAGCAGGAGGTTCAGCTCCCTTGGAAGGTGCTGCTGAGGAACTGCTGTGGGTGAAGACTCACCTGAATGCTTGCACTCTTTTGTTTCCTCCTCTGGATTACTAAAATGTCTTTTATTACACAGCCACAGCCAGTCTTTTATTACAAACCACCTCCCAGTGGTTTTCCTTACAACAGGAGGTTTTGATGCCCAGCTTGGGCTCCCAAAGCACCTGCAGCTCACCTTGGACACTTCTTCCTTCAAGGATCCTTGCAAAGCATCTGCTGGTGGCAGCACTTTCCTGGGAGAGCTGAGGCTGTGCCTGGACACCTCTCTGGGCACTCTGGGTTCTGAGCCAGCTGCTGTCAATGCCATCAGAACCTGGATTACATCAATTTGTGTGGCATTGCCCAACTGAACCCCTGCTCCCTGAGGGAGGCTCAGCTTCGGAGACTGGGGTGGTTAATATTCGATTATTGGCAGCCAGATGGGCCAGGGACAGGCAGTTTTTATACAATTCACTGATATCCTTCAGTGGAAAATTGTTTCCACTTATCTTTCACCCTCACGTGCTTCAGCTGGAGCAAAGTGTTGAGAGCAGCACCCTCCACCGCAGGCAAAGCCACCAGGAGGAAGTGCCTGGCTGGCAAACAGATGTGAGGAGGTGTCTGAGCTGGCTTCAATTAAAACAGCTTCATGGAAGGGCTGGGGGGGTAGCAAGAGATGGTGGGTCCTTCCTGCCAAGCCTGGAAACCCCTGGAGTGGTACTGCTGGAAGGGCTTTGCTCCTTTTGTTTCTCTGTTCCTGACTTTTGGAGTGACACTCAAAGAGCTTGCAGTGGTGGGAGCTCAAAACACAAAGCCTCCAGCTGTCACTGCTGAGTCAGGAATGACACAGACTCCATCCACAATCAGAAGCCCCATATTTATTTAATACCCTCATCCACACAGGTAGGCCTGATTGGTCATTTAATCAATCCATTTCCCATGATTGGCTAATTAGGCAACCACCCCTTGAGGTAAACAACGTGTTACAAACACCACCTGCAAGAGTGTTTGCAAATTCTTTCTCTGCACCTCCCTAAAGTTTCCCAGGCCAACTTAAGAAAGCTTGTCCAGCTTTCTCTTTCTCTGACCAGACTGTGCATCCACACTTGGCCATAATATTTCACTGCTTTGCCCAGGCCTCAAGTAGCTCATCCTTCCAATATTTGCCTCTTGGATAAAGTTTCTCCTCCTCCTGGGACCATCTGATGAGGAGAGCTACTACAAAGCAGGTTTCTGTGAAAGAAATCAGCCCCAGGTTCAGCTGAAACCTTGGTAAAAACCCAGTGCTGCCTGCTGAGCCTCAGTCTCCTCATCCTGGGGGATGCTTCTCATGTGTGTGGACCAGCCCAGGGCCATGGTGCCAGGCAGCAGCTGGGACCTGCTCCAGGATGGAGCAGCTGAGNTTTAATTTTTTTTATTTTAATTTTTTATTCAATTTTTTAAAATTCTATTCTATTTTTTTTTTTCCTGCTGACCCACCAGTGAGTGCTCTTCTGATGCCACAACCAGCATGTGCTCCCCAGGTCAGCCACTCACCGGGAACATCACCAGCAAAATAGCAAACAGATGTCATCCAAGATCATTCATAAATATTTTATAGCAGCCTGTGAGCCCTTTGGTGAAAGACAGAGACCTCAGCCCCGCTCCAAGCTAATTACTGGATGCCAACAAATGCTTCTAATTGGGTTGGTGGCAGTGCCAGTGTTACTGACAGCAGCAGAGAGAACAGCCTGCTGCTGTTTATTTGCTTTGCTGTGGATACCCGTGGTAATAAAATGGAAATTGAGGCTGATGCATAAGACTTGGTGGGGAGCTTCTGTTCTGTCTTATTGAATTAACACAGAAACTCAGGAAAGAGGAGAGGTGAGGAAGTGCAGGAACTGCTGAGAGGACACAGGCAGGAGTCACTTTGCGTTTGGTGTTTTCAGCCAGCTGAACCCAAGCAGGCACACGGAGTGAGGAAAGGGATTATTTTCAGATTGAACATCCTGAAACCACCACGCTGCACGTGGGCACTGCAAACGGGGCCTTTTCCAAAAAGGATCCTGCTGCAATCAGAGCAAAAAACCCATTTTCTCAACTCTCTCCCAGTGACAGAGGTGGCAGCAAATAGGAGATGTGGAATGAAGGGGGAGAGGGTGCAGGATTCAAGGAGGATTCTGTGTTTGCCTGCCGTGTGTTTGCCACACACCCCTCGTTCCTCAGAGCCTGCAGCGCTGTCCCCACGTCACCAGGGATGATGTGACACTTGATTTGTTGCTGTTTTCCAGAGCATTTGGAGGTCTTTGTTTGAAAGGAGCTTTTATTAAACTTCCTGCATGCTAAGAACAGCCTAGAACTAATAAACAGGGTTTAAAGAAAGTAATTTGGGGACATGACAGCAGCTTGGTTCTGTGTGCTCCTGGGTGGGTGTGTGTGTGTACACGTGCCTGTAGCTCACAAATTCTCTTGAGAACCCCCTCCTTTTGGAAGCAAAAAGACTCCTGTATGAACACAAATCTTGAAATGGCAATATTTTATATGCAAGTATTAATCCCCTCTTCAAGCAGTTTATTAAAGCTCGGCAAGTTTCATTTTTGAAGCTGGTTTCTCAAGATGTCATTATCCTCCTGCAGCAGCAGATTAGCGGATTGCTGGGAGGATGCAATTTGAGCTCAATTAATTCTGCCTCAAGTCCCAGTTGAGTGTTGCTAAATGGCTCTCAAGCCCTCTCATCAGGCTCTCCAGCACTCCACTGCCCCAGGAATGCTGCCCTGGGACTGGGTTTCTACCCCATGCCAGCCACTGGTCCTGTTTGCACCATCACTCCCTCTTTTCTAGAGTACTTTTTTGCTTAGTTGCTCAACCTCGTGTCCAGGGAGCAAACACTGAGCTGGTCTTGCAAAATACCAACCTCAGCATTCAGTTTTTCTTGGGGTTTTTTTGGTGGCACTTCCCTTAAGCCAGTTAAACTTGGCACAGCCATTTCCATGTCTGCTCGGATACAGCGATGAGAGGCAATGGCAGAGCTAAGAAGATAAGCTAGAAAGCAGTGAAATACAAGTAGTCACTTCACAAGCAGGGCTTGGTTTGTTGTTTTTTATTCCTTGGCTAAGACTTTTCTTGACTGACATAAGCAGGATTAAACCAGAGCACCGACTTAACCTGCCGTGCCCAGAATCCTCGCTCGTGTGGGTAGAAATTGGGGAGCTGGCATGTGTGAGGTGAAGACTTTGCACATCACAGCTCATTCTTCCAGGCTGGAATTGTCATTTCTTGATATGTCTTTACAAAACCTGTCAAACTGGGCCTGGAGCCAAGACTACCCAAATCATTATTAATCCTGACCTAGTTTACAAGCAGGTATCGAGTCCATTCCCTTCGCTCCTGTCCTTCCTCTCTCCTCCTCCCTTGCTCTCCCTCTTGTGCTCACAAATACATACTGCACATCCTCTCTCCTGCTTCCATCTCCTACAATGAGCCCACCTCATTTATTTATTTGTTTGTTCAACATGAATTCAGACCTTAGCAGGATATTCAGCAGCCTCCCAAGCTGATGTATCTATTCTCACTGGATGCTATTTGCCTCAGAGTTTGGGTACCTGAAGGCCACTTAGAGCCTCACCATCAGCATGAACATGGAGCAGGTGACTCTGTAGCTGCTTTATTTATGAACAGGGAAGATTTCTGAAATGCAGGGGAAAGAACTGGGGCAGGTGTGGGGGATGGAGCTGTTTCCAGACATGCAGTGCTCAGGGTGTCTCCAGCAGCTGTGCAGAGAGAGCACAGGACCCACGGCAGCTGCAGACTCATCACCCTCAGCCTCCTCTCTCCAAATGCCCAAACTGCACCCTGACAAACCCAGAGTGGTAAAACACTGGCACTGGCTGCCTGGAGAAGCTGGGGCTGCCCCATTGCTGGGAGAATCCAAGGCCAGGTTGGATTTGGAGCAACCTGGTCTGAAGGAAGGTGTCCCTGCCCACAGCAGGAGTGGCACTGGATGATCTTTAAAAGCTCTCTTTCAACTCAAACTATTCTGTGGTTGTACAGAAATAAACTCTGAATTGTCAGGTGGGACCAGAGAGCCCAAACAACAAAAGTACTTGCCCTGAGTTTTAAGGCACCAGTTGAAATGCCTGTGCTGCTCTCTTCTCCCTTGCAGCATTCTGGATGTCTCAGGGCTTTGCTTCTCTGCTGCCACACACCTGCCCATGTCCTGTGGCATCCCAAAATCCTGTGGCAGGCACAGAGGTGCAGACGCTGACACTTCCATGCCCTGAGCTTGATGCTGTCATTGACAACTGTGCCCACAAACCCTTGGAGCTGGTGATGATTTGCACAAGAGCCAAGGGCTGTTATTAACAAGATTAGATACCAGAATTTTTCACACAGAGGGTGGTCAGGCACTGGAACAGGCTCCCCAGGGCAGCAGCCACAACACCATGCCTGACAGAGCTCAGAAGCATTTGGACAGCAATCTCAGGCCCATGGTGTGTCCTGCACAGGGCCAGGAGTTGGATTGGATGGTGACTTCCAACTCAGCATTTTCTGTGATTCTGGGACTGTTCAAAGCACTGGCATTGCAGACGAGCCTTTCTGAACACATCTCGCCAGCAAAAGGCAGAAAATGCAGCTGTGAGAAAGTCAGCTTCAAAGGGATTCCCCTGGCACATTCCAGACCTTCAGCCCATCAGACAGCAGCCTGAAAAAACACTTGGTCCCTGAAGGTCAGCACGTGTCACAGCAGTGGCCCAGCTGGGGAGTGAAGGGCACAGCTGAGGGATGTGGCACAGGTGCCACAAAGCAGCAAAACACCTCCCAAAACACCTCTGCCCCTCAGTGCCCTCTGTTTTCAGTGTCTCTCCCAAAACACCTCTGCCCCTCAGTGCCCTCTGTTTTCACTGCCTTTCCCCAAAATACCTCTGCCCCTCAGTGCCCTCTGTTTTCACTGCCTTTCCCCAAAATACCTCTGCCCCTCAGTGCCCTCTGTTTTCAGTGCCCTTTGTGCTTGAGCTGGGACAGAAAGCCTTGTCCCTGTCCCTGCTGCACACCCAGAGCTGGCAGTGACAGCCTGAGGGGCAGAGTGCAGGAGTGCTGATGGCAGTGGGACCTCGATCCCTGTGAGGCACAGGGTGACCTTGGGACAGAAGCCACTGCCTCTGTGGTGGGTGTCTGGGTGCCATGGACCTGTCCTGAGCCTTGAGGGCTGGACCCCACCGAGCACTGTCTGCCCTGGGTGAGCCCCAGCTGAGGCAAGGAGGTGACCCTGTGCTGTCCCCTCTCACTTGCACAGCCTGCAGCACGCGCTCTCTTCTGGAATTTTCTCCCTCCCTGCATCACACCTTGTGTAGCCAATGCCAATTTCCAAGCCTGGGAGGGATGTGGAAGGTTAAAGCTCACAGGGATGTGGAAGGTTAAAGCTCACAGGGGTGTGCTCTGACCCTCTGTTGCACCGTGCCCTATGGAGGTGATACCCAAGCAGGAAATCTGCACATCCTGGGTGGGTCTGAGCAGCCTCTGCAGTGCTGCCCTGGGCTGCTCCTGCCTTTCCTGATGGCAGGAAAGCTGAGCCCGTGCTCCATCTCCCCTGCCCAGCCACAGCTCTGCTGCTGGAGACCCCTGAGGGGTGCTGAGGGCTGCCAGCACCCCTGAACAGGGAGGGCCTGGGCTGTGTTCTGGTCCCAGGGCATCACCCAGGGCTGCTGGCCTTTGGCTGCAGGTGAGGGCAGAGCTGGGGGAGCAGCACAGAGCCACTCCTCCAGCTGCTGCTGGTTCTGTCCCTGCTGTTCAGCGGGGATGAACAAGGCTGAGGTGGGCCCAGGCAGGCCAGCTGCTCCCAGGCCACCCTGATGGGGTGAATTTCCACACAACCTGTGGCACACGGCATCTCATGGGGCTTTGCTGCCCCTCTAATGCAGCCCAGCCCCTCTCCATGGCACTGCTCAGCCCCCTCTGCCTGCCCATGGCCACGGTGGTTTGTGGCTATTGACCGGAGGGGCTGGATCAATACACAATCTGTCTCGCCTTTGTGCCTGGGAATCCTTCAAAAAACACTTAAATGCTTGGACAGGCCCAAAGGAGGATGTTGCAGCTGGGGTTCATGACCCTGGCAGATGCCTGCTGCTGTCAGGCCACCCTGCCTTTCCCAAATAACCCCACGGGGCATTCCCAGCTCGTGGGAAGGATGGAAGGGCCCAGGCTGGGTTTGGATGCCAGCACAGGGGTATCAGCTTACCCTCCTGAGGCAAGACAGCCCCCTGTACAGGGCCAGGAGCCACAACCTGGAATAATCTGCATTTTGCAGTGTGATCCCAACCCCAGGCCTCTCAGATGCACCCAGGAGAGGTGAAAGAACCAAGGCACCCAAAATCCTCCATGCCAGGGCTGCACAGAGCTGCTTGGAGGCCAGAACCACAGTCTGAGAGGCTCTGTGCTCCATGAAGCTTTTAAAACATTCCCTTAAAGGTTAATTTTCCTAGGAGAGCCCTGTGGCTTGGAAAGTTCAGCAGGGCATCCACTAAATGGCACAGATGGATTCCAAGGCATTTTGGCCAGCTTGTGTTGACAGCTCAAGTCTTTCAGCCATTCCTGTGTCAGTCATCATTTCAGCCATAATTTCAGCCATTCCTGGGTCAGTCATAACCTGCAGCTCATAATGCCCAGCCTGAGTGGAAAGAGAAGAAGCAACTTCCAAAAAAATTGCAGCTCTGGGTCTCACTGCCAGCTCGGGGCAAGGGCAGGAGCTGAAGAGACTCAGAGAAAGGGCAGGGGATGGGATACAGGGGAAGAGCAGGTGGGGAGGAAGGTGCTTTGGGCAAGGAGAAAAAGAGCAGAGTAATGGGAATTTTTCTGTGGTTAGTTGGGTTTGGGTTTTTTTCCAATGGGCATACTCCTCAAGGATCTTTCCCAGCAGTGCCAATATCACTGGAGATGTTCTGCCTTTGAAATGACCACGATCAAAAAATGATCTACTAAACAAAAAATGATCTACTAAACAAAACACACCCTTGCCTCAAGCCTGGCTGGTGCACCAAGCTTCCCTTCAGGCTGCTGATGCTGGAAAAGCAGAACATCACTCCTTAAACAGGGGGGTCCCAAAGGGTTGACCCAAGAGTGAGGATCAGCTGCACAAACACCACCCAGAAAGAAAAATTACCTGGCATATGTCTAGAGTGATTAGATCCCAAAAAGAAGGTGATTTCTTAATGCTGTCTGGTTTGTGCAGAGCTCAGACATCTGGCAGAGGCACGAGGGGCCAGTGGTGGCCAGCTCTGCCCCCATTGCTGGCCAGTGAGCTGTGCTCAGTGGAACACTGGCCATGATTCTCATGCAAATGGCCGGGCTGCAAGAACAGATGTGAAACGTTTGTTTCTGCTCTTGCTGGCTTGTAAAGAAATAATGCAACTGGAATGGGGTTAAAAAGGGGGCCAAGCAGGGTGTGGGGGAGAAAGTTTATAACAATGGCTCTCCCTTGGTGGCCCAAAGTGATGGAGTTTATGTCAGGCTGTGCCAAATTCCCATCTCGGAGTGAATGGGACCAGCCCAGTCAGGCTTTGAGGTAGGGGCAAGACACAAATATTATAAATATAGGGAAGTGTGGAAGCTGTGTCATGTCCAGCGTGGAGCCATCAATCATCCCCTTCCCATCCTCAGTTTATAGAGTGGTTTTTGATGGCACTCAGGCAGTTTACACGGGCTGGAAAAGCTGACTGCATGCTCCAAGTATGTGGTGTCTGCTCTTGGGGAGCAGCAGTGATGAGGTGCCCTGGCAGGTTTTGTTGATATGAGCAGGCAGAAAGAAGTAAAATCCATTGAAGCAAAGAGAAAACAGGAAAGCACAGCTGACCTGTTGGCACGGGGTGCCCATCTCCTCCCTCTCCACTGCCCAGTGCAGGGGATGGGGGAACCAGGCTGGCAGGAGGAAAAAGTGTGACAGTGTGACACAGTGTGTGGTGATGCTCCATCCTCTCTGAGATGTTCCTCATGGCTCTGGAGCTGTAGCCCATTCAGACATAGGTGTGCTTTAAATGAGTGTGAGGCCCTTTTTCTGGGAATATCCATGCAGAGAAACCCTTGAGGAAACAGTGAGAACATGGCTGAGGTGCAGATGCTCAGAGCTCACGCAGTGCAGCCGTGTGGGTGTCCCCCACAGCAAAACACACACCCACAGCCCTGCCTGTGCTCCTGAGTGCCTGGGAACACAAATATTTACACAGAGACAGGGGCATCCCTTGGCAGCACACACACACGGCATCCTGAGCCTCACTCTTCCCTTCTGTGTCCGTGTGGGTGCCTCTGAGCTGGGACACAAGCTCAGACTGAGAAGGGGAACCTCACAGCTGAGGTTTTCCCACCTTCAGGAGTGTCTGAGCCCTCCCAGCACAATTCTGCAGGTGCCTCTGACAGCTCCCAGAGGGAGAGAAGGGTAAATGTGGAGGCCAGGAGGGGAATAGAGGGAGTGGGAAGGGGGAGCTTGATGACTGGGGCTGGGGCAAAGAGGGCACATCTAATTAGTGCATGGCAGATGCCAAGCCACTGAATCACAGAATCACATGACCACAGAATCACAGAATTGCTGAATTACAGAGTCACAGAGTCACAGAATCCCAGAATCACAAAATCCCAGAATCCCAGAATCACTGAATCACAGAATTACAGAATTGCTGAATTACAGAATTACAGAATCACTGAATCAGAGAATCAGAGAATCGCAAAATCACAGAATCACAGAATCACAGAATTACAGAATCACTGAATCAGAGAATCAGAGAATCACAGAATCACGGAATTACAGAATTGCTGAATCACAGAATGAGCTAGGTTGGAACAGATCTTTGAGATCATCCAGTCCAACCCATGACCCAACACCTCCTCATCAACCAAACCATGGCCCTGAGTGCCACATCCAGTCTGTTTTTAAACACCTCCAGGGACAGTGACTCCACCCCTCCCTGGGCAGATGATTCCAGTGCCCAATCACTCTTTCAGTGAAGATTTTTTTTTCTGACAGCTAACCTAAACTTCCCTGGTGCAGCTTAAGTCTGTGTCTGACCACCTCTCCCTGGAGGTGACCACATCTCCCTGGGTATGTCCAACCAAGGCTGGCTGGGAGGACCTGTGGGACCTCCCTGTGGGGCTGACATTTGGTGAATCTTAGAGAGATCCAGCACCAGGCCTGAATTTTCCCAAGGAAAAACATTTTTCCTTTTTTGAGAACAGTTCTGTAGGCATTTCTTGTTCTCAGGAAGAGACTGATAGAGGTTTTGTAAGCATCTCTTGTTCTCAAAATAACAGGTACTGGTTTTCACTTTAGTTTGTTATTTTCTTGTGTGTGTTTTCAAAATATGCTCTCTCTATCTCATCCAATGGAGGTGGAGAGGTGTTGTATCATTTCACCAAGCAAGTAGCTGTTAGTGAGAGACCCTTTAAAAAGGCATGGATTATTTAAAATAAAACCTTCTGATTTTCTGGAATTTGGAGTCTCTTCTCCTCATTCTATGCTCCACAGTGACAGCTCCCCCAGCCCCACAGCTTCCCCAGCAAACCCCACAGGCAGCTGTGTGGAGCAGTGTCTGCTGGGGCTCTGTGAAGCACTGGGGATGATGTTTGGAAACAGCCAGGCTGAGGCTGCTCCTGCAGCTCAGTAATTACACACTGGCACCTCGATGAACATGCAAATTAGGCCTGAATTAACGCCGGGATGACAAAGGCTCAGCCCTGGGACTGCCCCCAGCACCTGGGACACACTGGGAGTGGCTCTCAGGGTCACCAGGTGCTCCTTGCTGGGGTTGTCCTTGCCCAGACCCCACCCTGAGGGGCAGTGGGCTTGCACACAGGTTGGTGTGAGGAGTGAATCCCTGGCAGAGGGATGAGGACACACTGCCAGACGCACAGCAGGGCAGTTTCCCCATCCCTGGGGTTTTTTAAGGTGTGTTTAGCATGGCCTTTGCCGCTGTTCAGCCATCCTCAGCCTCAGTGAGCTCTCCACCCTCTGCTGAAGCCCAGCCAGGGCTGACAGTGGCTCTCAGCACTGCCCCACAGGAGCAGGGGCTGTCTGAGGGGTGCTAAGAACACCAGGATCCAGCCCAAACCCTCGGGGTGATGCAAGAAGGCCAAATTTCCCATACAAGGCAGGAGTGTGCATCTCTTCCAGCAAGAACTGAGGCCGTGTTGCTGCTTTGCTTCCTTTTAAAGTGCTCTCTGCAGGCCAGCAGAGCCCAGCAGCAGCGCTGGCAGCAGCTCAGGCAGGCTGGAACCGGGGGAGCAGCGGTGCCCCAAAGAGGGGGCACCCAGGATTTGCCAGCTCACTGCCCCTCTCCCTGTGCTTGGTGTTTTCTGGGTGCTACAAACACCCCAGGAGCACTCTGGGCTCAGGCCCTGCTGCTGGCCCAGCTGTTTCCAGCTGTGGTTTCATCCTTGCTGAGGGCAGCGGGGTGTTCCAAGGGTGTTGCATGAGGAGAGCAAGGCATGGGTGCCTCCACATTCCACCTCCACACGTAGCATTGCTGTACAAAGGGCAAATTATCCCTAAAACCTGCTGGGTTTTATACCCAGCCCCTCATAGTGCATCTCTGGCTGGTTTTTTCCAGCCTTTTGGAAGATTGATTCAGCCCTCAGTGCTCTCCAAGAATTGCCTGATACCCAATTAAGTCCATTTAAAGACTGCCCTTAACTTCAGAGCTGCTTCACAGAGAGACAAGGCATTTTGTGGAGGAACACAGCGAAGCTGGAAGTGGAAATCCCTCACCCCCATGGAGGGCACACCTTTGCCCCAGTCCCATTATTTGGGTCATTTTTTCCAGCTGGAATGGGGAAACCTTACCAAGTTGGCTTCACCAAAGCCAACCCTACTCCACAAAGCACACCACTTCCCCCAAAAGCACATTTTTACCAGAACCAGAATATTTTATCAACAGTTAGTAGCCAGCCTTCCCTGTGTGTTTAATGAAGAACCATAAATGCAGATTTAGGGTTTAATTTTCCCTGTATTGTTTTCATTGCTTGACTTGGTTTTTGGGTGTTTTTTTGTTTTTTTTTTTTTGGTTTTGGTTTGTTTTTTTGTTTTATTTTTTTAATGGAGAATAATATTAAAAAGCACAAAAGGCCTGGAAGGTATTTATTGTCGTTCCAACCCATAGCCACTCACAACTGTATCAAACCCAGCACAAGGAGGAAGCACGCAGAGCACAAATAAAAGCAGGCACAAACAAAGGTAATAAAAGAGACAAGTATCTGTTTCCAAAGCACTGGAAGAGCAGCAGGAGTGTAACTACTTCATGTTCCAGATAATATAGCTGTCTGGAGTGATCCTCAGGAAGCTCTACCAGGGAGCACTTTATAGGTTCCCCTTGGAGAGCTCTTGTAAATATTTGCCTGCAGTGGCTGAGGGCTGTTGGGAACACCCTGGGCTGCCAGCCCCACCACAAACCCAGAGTTGGGGTGTGCAGAGAGCACCCCCAGCACCCTGAGGGCATGGATGGGCACCCCAGGCCACCTCAGGGTGTGCTGGTTATTCCAGGAGTGGCTTTTGGGGCTGCTGATGTGTAAGCACTGGGGTGTAACAGGTTGTTTCAGACCTGAGGCTCCCCCGAGTGTGGCTCTGTGCTCAGCACAGTGTCCCCAGCCCTGCTGCCTGTCCTGGCTCTCCAGCTGGCAATCCTTTGTTTCCCCCAGCCCAGGGAGGGGTGGGTGTCGTTCCAGCCAGCACAGGATCAGGTAAAAGCCCAGATGAGAGCTGGGTTCAGCATCCAGCTCCCACAGAGTGGCTCCCTGACCTCTCAGTGTGGTTCTCAGCCCCCAGAGCAGCACACAGACCCCTCAGTGCATCACCCAGCTCCCACAGAGTGTCTCCCTGACCTCTCAGTGTGGTTCTCAGCCCCCAGAGCAGCACACAGACCCCTCAGTGGATCACCCAGCTCCCACAGAGTGGCTCCCTGACCTCTCAGTGTGGTTCTCAGCCCCCAGAGCAGCACACAGACCCCTCAGTGCATCACCCAGCTCCCATTCCCAGCAGCTCCAGAGCTTCCCATGCGGCTGCTTTTCAGGCTCCCAGCCCTTTGCAGCCAAGCAATTCCCAGCACACGTAGATGGAGCCAGCCTGTTCCAGCCTGTTTGACACTGTTCAGCCATCCTCAGCCTCTGTGAGTCCTTCACCCTCTGCTGATGGAGGAAAGGAGTTCTTTTCCTTCTCCTGGGGACACCCCTGGTGCAGAAAGCCTCCCTGGTGTGGCCTGATGGGTGCTGGTTTGCCTGTGGGACATGTTGAGGCAGCTACCTTGTGGGTTCCAGCTGGGCTGGGGCATCTCCCAGAGGTGCTGCCAGTCCCCTGAGGCCACCCAGGCTGCAGGAAGAGCCACAAGGCTGTTCCTCCTCTGGCTGGGCAGCAGTGCTGGGCTGGCTGCACTGCTGGGCTGCAGAAGGAGCAGCAAGGCACCAGCTGAGCATCACAGCCCAGCACCAAGTGTGATGGATGAGCCTTGTGGCTCATTTAATCATTTAATTGTGATTGGCTCTCACAATTAAAAGGGAGAGATCAGGTATATGTGTTAAGGAAAGTATTTATAGATTTATTGTTGGGTTTTACTCCCCTTGTGTTGTTATTAGGGAACAGCCTGGGTTTGGGACATTTGGGAGGGTGGTTTTATCACTGTGGCAGCACCTGAGCTCCAATCAGGATTTAAGGAAATTATCTCCACCACTGGGCAGTGAAGGAGTTGATGGACAGAACTTTGGGAGGGGCCAAAGGGTTAAAAGGTGGAAGCTCCATCGTGTGGGTGAGCTCATGGTGGGAAAAATGCTCCCAGCGCTGTAATATTTTCTCTATTCAGTCTTCTTTTGTAATTTTTGATAAATTTCTAAATTTTTGGAAGTGATTACAGTATTTCACAAAGGCTGCCCTGCCTGGCTGTGCCACGTGCCAGCCTGTCCCACCATCACAGCAGCCTGAGGCAGTGGTGGGCCACCAAAACCACAGCTGGGAGCTCCAGTCAAGAGGGGAGAAGCCTGGTCCTGCTGGCCCCAGGGATCCATAGCCCACTCCAGCCTTTGGGAAACCCTGCTGCAGCTGCTGGCATGGCAGGCTGAGCCCTCAGAGGTGCCACCAGGCTCTGCCCTCCTGCATGGCCACCTTGGGAAGGGCAGGGGCAGGGGTCAGGACCCCACTGACAGCAGCCAGGCACCGTGGCTGGCAGCGTGGGGCTCCTGCCATGGCTCTGAGTCCAGTCCAATCTCCTCCTCTTTCTGGTTCTTATTAATTCATGCTCCTGATCTGAGGCCTCCCAGATGTCCCCATGCCCTGTGCCAGCTCCCTAATCAAGTTGGCCCAATCCCAGCTGGGCAGGAGGGATCAGGAACAAGGTGCATTCACTCCGTGCCACGGCCAGGCATCAGGGACAGGGATATGTGGCCTCCAGCCCCAGCCAAAGCAGGGCTCAGATTTCACAGGCTCACAGGTCTGCTTGCTTTTGGGCACGGGCATTGCAAATTGTACAACAGACCAAGTCATTTTGTCAGGTTAAGGGAGTGCAGAGTGAAAACAGTCTCTCAAAACTTTTCTTTCTTTGTTTTTTTCCCTGGTCTACATGGCATTTCCTGTGGATATCTTTGTCTTTCCAAAAGAAAAAAATAAATTAAAAACCAAAGCAAAATCCCATCCCTACATTTTCAGTATCTCTGGCTCAATATTTCAAGATACCTTTTCAACAAAACTCTCAGGACTGGAGTTGATGATCAGGTCTCCATCACCTGTCCCATCTGCTTGGACTCTGTTGATGCTCCACGGGGATGCAGCTCCAATCCCCAGAGCCCTCACGGCTCTGCTGCTGCCCTGAGCACCCTCAGCACCTGCTGTGCTCAAGGAGGCCCACAAAAGAAAGACCACAATTCCTTTTTTTTTAATAATTTGACAGCATTTGACTCTGCCAGGCTCCATGCATCCACACATACTCTGCCCCAAACACCTCGAAGGGTTTGGAAGCCCCTGGGGAGGCAGCGAGCGCTGGGATGAGGGCAGCAGCCACGGTGCTCCTGCCACCAGTGCCAGCCAGGGCTGGGGACGTGGCAGGGCACAGCAGCAGCTCCTCCCTGGCCTCTCAGCCTGCTCCAGGGCTCTTCCCAGCAGCCTGCCCCCCCCAGCACACCTCCGTGCCTCTGGAGAACAATGCATGTTCCTACAATCGAAAGGCGAAAAGTCCTTGAACTTTCTGTCTGATTTCGAGGGGGGCAAAGCCCAGGAGATTATTGAGATCAATAGAGGATTTGGGTGGAACAGGAGCTGTCGTTGCCTCCTCCCTCTCCCCTGGCTCTCAGATCCTTGGCCACTGCTGGCCTGTCCCCATTAGCCATTGTTCCTATTCATTTTAGATGAAGGGGCTTTTGTTGTAGGAGCCTATGTGGGGTCACATCACCCCCTGGTTATCAATCTGTTTCCCTCTGCTCTGTCCCATACTCCATCTCCCCAGCACAATGGGATGTTTTCTTCAGCAGCAGCCTCCTGACAGGCAGGGGTTCCCTTTCCCTTCCGACCCTATAATCACTTGTTAAGTTGCACTAGCCTCGGGCTCCCGGTCCCTTTTCTACCACACTCCCAGTTTAACCCCTGATCCCATCTGGGCTACGGGTCACTGGGAAAGGGGAAAAATACAGCGATCCCAGTGGGGCTGTGCATGCCCAGAGCACCCGAGGTGCAAGCCTTCCCCTTTCCCAGTTGTGTGGCAGCACCTGGAAATATCAGATGGTGGAGGCAAAGCCTTCAGCTCCAGTTTGCCAAGGGGGCAGAAGATTTTGGTGCTCGGTTTAAGCCTCTGCAGACTCACGTGCCAAAGTCTGCAGGTGTGTTTCTTCAGTGTTCCCATGAAGGGCATCCCAAATCAGCCCATTTGGAGTAGGAAACCTTGCTGCTGCTGCTGCTGAAAGGAGGATTTTGGCCAGGAGAGGAGCCCCACTCACCCTCAACAGCAGCACCCAGAGCAGAGGAGCATTCCTGGGGGAGGAATAAAACTGTAAACAGATAAAAGGAGAAAGGAACGGAGCAAAGCACGGAGCAAGTGCAAACAGGAGCACAGGGGAGAGCCTGCCAGCACCATCCCAGGGCTGAGCCCACGCCAGCAGCAGGGCTGGTGCCAGGGAGCTGTGAGTCACGGCCGTGGTGCACAGCCCTGCGGGTGGCCACGCTCCTCTCCGCCCTGCCAGCACACTGGGGACAGTGACAGAGCTGCCCTGGGACCCCAGAGCCCACTCTCTGCTGCCAGGCTTTGGGAGAGCCATGCTGGTCTGTGGTGGGTGTAATGAAAGGCTCTGAGATGGGCAGACAGAAATTTAAGGGGCAAAGAAAGAGGCTGCACTTTGTTCAGTCAGTTGTGCAAGAGACTGAGTAAAATGAAAAGCAACTTCAGCTCCAAGCTCTAAGTTGTTAAAAACCCCTGAAGTTATCCCTGAGAAGGGTTATTTTTGCAGCAGGGCTAAAATAGATAAGACGAGTTAAGTTCTCAGTGCTTGATGTCATGATCTCAGCCACATCATTTTTCTGCCTTTATAGTGCAGCGTTCATCAAATGGGCTCTGTAGCAAGAAAAACTCATCCAAAAATAAGGTCCAAAGCAGTCTGCTGCTAATAAAGAACCTCAGATTTGCAGCTGTACTAACAGAGTCCACAGCAATACGGCTGAAACTATTTCCCTGTATTGCCCTTTCTAAAGCATTAAGACACCTTCCTTCTTGGAGAGCCGTTCCTGGCTGCAGAATTACTGCTGCCTTCAGCCCCAGGAGGCAGAAACCATGAGTCAGGGTCTGTAAAAATATCACAAGTTTGCCTTAAATATCGTAGGGCTCTTTTAAATATAGATATATTTAGCTTATTGCTTTCTAGACACCGAAACTTTTTATACAGGCTCTGGTCATATTTTCCCTAGTCAGCTAGTGACTCTTGAAAGGAAAGCTGAGATTCACACAAATATTTCCAGGAAAAATGCTGCAAACATAAGTCCTGCAATGCAATCCCAGCAGATACACACTCTATGCTGTTTCACACCTATTTCACTTCTCTTTTCTGTATTTCTCCATTTGAAACTACCATTTTTTTTCAAATAGAAAGTATAAGTGTCTAGGAAAAAAAGTATCATAATGAGAATAATAAGAAGTCAAACCACTTTTGCCCTTCTGCAGGGCCCAGTCCAAAGCCCATTGATGTCAGCAAAGTCTTTTCATTGACTTCAATGAGCTGGATCAGAGCACAGATTTATAAAGGCATTTAGGCTCCTAATGATGTAAGCAGTTGCCTAGAGGTGTTGGTGGCCTAACCTGCTTACAGCATTTTGTAAATCTGCTTATATATTGGAGCATTTAAATACCTGAAATGCTACAGTATCTTGAAGTCACCAAACACACCGAGATCTAGTAGAGTAATACATTGCAAATAGCATTTGTTATTAATTTTGGTCTGTTTACTCTTTGGAAACACATTTTTATTAGCCAGCCAGCTCTGCAGATGGCTGATTATAATTCAATGCAATTTTTCTCCCCTCTTTTCATTGCATAATTTGTGGACACACCAGCTTTATTTCCAAGTAGTTGAAGTTTAAGTCCTCAGCTAGGTCCACACCAAACAGAAGTGAAAAAAAAAAAGATCTAAGTCAAGTGTTTCATGTGCGAGTTTGTTTGAAAATTCTGTAATCTATGACAAACATTTCAAATTAAGAGGGCATTCCCACAGGCAATGAAATAACGAAGCCCTTAGAATCAGGCAGCCGAGCCATGAAGCTGAGAGCTATTTCCACATTTTATGTACTCTCAAAGGAGAAGAGCAAATTCCAACAGCAATATCGTGTTTGTAGATATTTCTTACCAACCGTGGGCCAGATTCTGCAGCCAGCCTAGGGGCAGCTTGTGCAAATGAGAGGGGAAAAGTCTGATTTTGGGTGGTTTTGTGCCGTGCTCCGTACAGAGCTCAGTGGAACTGTTGGTTGTGATACTGTGAGCATGTTTTACACCCCTGTCAGCGGCTTCGCTGAGCTTAAGGGGGAGGGTTCTTCCTTGCAAAGGTATTTGTGTCTGTCAGGGTGGATTATTGGGCATAGCAGGAATGTGTTCTCAGGTCCGGAGGGATGCGGGGGGGTTAGTTCAAAAAACCTGAGTGGACGGACAGACAGGTGGACAGCGCGGTCAGCCAGACCCCAGGGTCTGATCGCACCGCATCTGCTGGACACAAAAGTCCTGCGGAGTTCGGCTGCCAAAAGAGGCTGCCCGTGGGCAGCAGGATGTCCCGCTGGGGCTGGGAGCACTCAGCAACGAGAGGAAAACTAGGAAAGAGTTCCCACATCTCCTCCCTGCCCCGCGGGATAGACTCAGGCCATCCCTGCACCCTCCGCGGCAGCTTCTGGGGCACCCCCGCCACTCCCGGCACAGCCTCCGGGGGGGCATCCCTGCGTCCGTCTGTCCATGGAACAGCCTCCCGGTCACCCACGCATCCTCCCGGGGGCTTCCCGCATCCCCCAGAGCATCCCCGCATCCTCCGGGACAGCCTCCCGGGGGGCTTCCCGCATCTCCCAGAGCATCCCCGCATCCTCCGGGACAGCCTCCCGGGGGGCTTCCCGCATCCCCCCGAGCATCCCCGCATCCTCCGGGACAGCCTCCCGGCCACCCCCGCTCCCCCCTAAAGGACTCGGCAGCGGCTTCCAGCGGGGTCCGCCCGCTCCAGGGGCGGCTTTGCCCCCCG